>CATIWR010041859.1:0-111878 GCA_949677035.1 Omphalea diandra
AAAACACAAGTTGTAGTAAGTTGGGTGTGAGCTTGAAAAACACCATTGAATTAGTAAAATACCCAATTAAGTGATTGGGGAGTGGATGTAGGGACTGTTTTGCCCGAACCACTATAAAATCTTTGTCTCCTTGCAATTCTTTCTTCTTCCCTTAATCTTTAGTTTAAATTTTTTAAACACCAATTCAACCCCCCTTCTTGGTGCCTAGGGACAACAGAGAATACTTAGTTTCTTGGTTTAGCAAGAAGCAAGTTTTTATTGCCTTATCTACCACCAAAGCGATATATGTGGTTGCAGGTTATTATTGGACCCAAGTGCTTTGGATGAAGCAATAACTCAAAAATTATGGAATACATATTAATCATATTTTCATCAAATGTAACAACACAAGTGTTACCAATCTTTCTAAAAATCCCATTCATCACTTAATGAGCAAATACATTAACATAAGGCATCACTTTCTTAGAGATCATGTGCAAAATGGGAATGTGGTGTTAGAATTCATTGACACTCATAACCAACTAATGAATATTTTCACTAAACCCCTAAATGAAGAATGGATGAACTTCATATGCTAAATGAAAGCACTTCAGGGTGAAAATAGATCTCATAGTATGCATTCATAATTACTTGATTGTTGATTTGCTATGATAATGGGTTGAAATGAATTAATTCAACTTGCATTTGAGTTTTTATATTCAATTTGCATGAATTGATCATCAATATATCAAATTGATTACTCTATGTTTAGGCCATATGTTAAAATTCTATTTGAAGCTTGTTTTTGAAAATGACATATAAATCACGATCAAAATCACTCGTCATGGTTGTTATTTATAGCACAGTTTGATGTTCAAACTTTTTCAAATGTTGCATTCACGATTTTAAATTGGCACTGTGAAATTTTAAAATTTTTAAAATTGTAACTATTTTCTTCACATTTTTCCAAGGAATTTGTTATTATTACTCATAATTTTCATAATTCTTAGTCACGACATGCATATAATAGTTGTGACTTTCAAGTAACTACTAGATAATAATCACTCAATTACTAAACAATTGAACTCCCTTATTTAATGCATTTTATATTTTTTATGCCATTCACACCTCATT
Source organism: Omphalea diandra (assembly GCA_949677035.1). Lineage (NCBI taxonomy): Eukaryota > Viridiplantae > Streptophyta > Magnoliopsida > Malpighiales > Euphorbiaceae > Omphalea > Omphalea diandra. The sequence continues at coordinate 1,114 of CATIWR010041859.1, forward strand.
TCTATCTGTTTAAACCTCTATAAAGCTTTCTCTCTCGTTTTCTCCTAAATTTCCATCTTTCTCTACATCTTTCATCTCCATCTTCATGGTACCAAGGAAACCTTCCACTAGAAGTGACAAAGGCAAAGGGGTAGCCTAAGCCTTTTCTCATCTATAAAGGCAAGGCTACCCCTCTCTTCATCTCATGAAAGGCATTACCAAGGATGAGAAGGCTTGATTTGAGGCCAAAAAGAAAAATATCATCCATCCTAATAAGATCCCTCTTGCCTTTCTTCTCAAAACCCTCAACATTGAGGGTGAGATCAAGGCCTTTCTCTTAAACCTTAGTTAGAATGAGTTCATCTTTAGGGATGAACAAGGATATGATGAGATTATGCAAGAATTCATGTGCATAATAGAGATAAGAAATAGGACAAAATCAAACATTGGTACGTATGGTTTACTTTTTAGGTGTTTTAGAGAGGAATGCTACATCACATATGAACAAATTTGCTTTTTGTTTAACATCTAAATTGGCAACTATGTTCCCTTTAATATTTCCTCTTTTTACCTTGAATTTTCTACTTTTTGGAGCTAAATTTCCATTGAAAAGAAACATAACCCTAAAAAGTCATTAGCCAAAAACATTAGATCTTTACCCTTTTAGCTTCTCCATCTTATCATCACTTTTTACATCAATGTTAGGGTAATGGAAATGAGAAGGTCTCCTAAAAAGACCTCTCCTTTTTTCATTGTCTTATTACTAACAAACCCATCCAAATCAATCATTATTTTATAGACCAATTAGCTCACATGAGTTAATCCAACACAAGCTAATTCCTTTTCCTTCCCTCATAACTATCATACACAAGTTTGTAGGAGCCATTATCCCCATAAAATGAGTCCTTCTTTGAGCAAAGCATACCTCCCCAAAATGAACTAGCTAAGAGAGAAAAGTTTTAAAAAACTAGGACTTTGGCAGATGTACAATATTAAGATGTGTGAAAAACATGAAGAAGTTAGAGGTTTATATAAAGGAAGAGGTGGCGAAAATCAACTAGAATTGTTCAAAATTCAAATTCACCATTTTTCCATAAAATTTCCTTTTCTTATTCTCTTAATCTATGAGATCATCATTACATATGACATGTGTCAAGGGTATGACAGTTAAGCTTGACTTCCTCAAGTAAAAAGCATCACAATTAGTGATGATAGTCATGTTTGTGATAACAAGCACTGGTTCACTTAGCTATTTTGGTTACAGGAGTAACTTTGGTCGTGGATGCCATAACACATATAATTTGCACACTTTGGGTTTATCGTGGATAGTGGTAATAGTTACACCTATAACATAACTCTCACAATCTTCCTTTCTTCTATTTAAATCATTTCCTTTCTTTGGAAATTTAACTCAAACACATCTCAATTAATATAACAATGATGAAAATTAAGTAATTGGACTTTTATTGATTATAAATTTTCATATAAAAAGTGAAATAACTTAAAGTTAACAAAATAAAACTTGTAAACTAACACATTTAACACAAGAAAAATAATGAGCACTTCTTATAACTAAAAGTCAAATCCCATTCCATATAATCAATTTTCTAGCTTTTGTTACTTCTTAAGCCTACCTTTTTTCTTTATGGGTTTTAGAGGATAAACTCTTCCTTTCTTGGTTGGGGTTTTAGGCTTTGGTTCCTTTTCCTCTTTCTCTTCCTCACTTAGTATTCCTTCAATCTCTATGTCTTTTCCAACTACTATATTTTCCTTTTCCATGGCCATAAGTTCTTTTAGAGAAAATTTGTACTCATTTTCCTTTGGAAAGGCTCTATGATAGGTATAAAATTCATTGGCCTATTGATGTGTAAGAGTTTCTATAATGGAGGAGGTACTTTAGATTTTGTCATCCTAAGAGATGGTGATGGGTTAAATGAAAAGGGTTTTTCTTTGTTCTTAGGTTGATTGATGTCCATCTTCTCTTCTAAATTTACTGCTTAAAATTTAAGTATAGCTTTAGTTGTAAATAAGCTATATATATGAAAATATGTCAAATCCTAATATTAATTGGAATACAAAAACAAATCTTGATGGGTCTTAGATTTCTAAAACTACTAATCCTAATCCTATATGCTAAAACAAAATTCTATCTAAACTTAGCCTAAATTACTATTTTTGCATGGAAAACATTTGGAGACAATTTTAGCAATTCTCAATAGAATTTTCAATGAAAAATCTGACAAGTAGCAACCAATCATGTTTTAGTATTAAATATAAATCTAAATACCAAATGAAATAGTTACCACCATGCTAAAAATTTTCTCAAGCTAAATTATTTTAGTAATATCCACTTTCTTTTCACCTCTTCCATAACAATCCTACATAAAACTTTGTTCCAAAATTAAAACAAAAACAAATAAAAATAACTAAACACGAAAAGAAAATATAAATGATTAAAAACTTGAGTTGCCTACCAAGAGTGCTATTTTAAGGTCTTTTAGCTTGATCCTTCACATTCTCATTCAGATGTAGTGCTGAAGTGAAGGATTTTCGTATTCTTCTTTGGTTCTACCTTATAGTAAGGCTTGAGTTATTGCCTATTTACCTTGAAAATTTTCCCTTTTTTATTTTTGATATCTATAGCTCCATGAAAATGGACCTTTACCATTATAAAAGGTTTATCTAGACTTTAGCTTTTTTGGAAATATCTTCAATTGAGAATTAAAGAACAACATCTATTGCCTTCTTGAAGGTTACGATGAATAATATGCTTGTCATGTTATCACTTTATAGATCATGCCATTCTCATATGAGTTTAATCTTAGCTCCTTGAAGTCATTAAGCTGCAGTAATCTTTTTTCTTCAGTTTCTTTCAAATCAAAGTTTGGTTGGGGCATTTCTTTACTCTTTCCTTCTACCTCTTGATCAATCTTATCTATATTCAAACAACTCTCCTTTAACATCAGCCTCTTTATCACTTTATATACATCAAATTCTACCAACTCATCTCCACTTATAATGTTAAATTTTCTAATTCAACATCCACAAGGGTCCACTCATAGCTAAGAATGGTCTCTCAAGAACGAGCGGCATTAAGTTTAGGGTTGAGTGTTTTGTTCTTTGGGGTGGAAATGAGAGAATGTTATTTGATTAATTGCTTAATTTTTGAATTGTTATCTTGTGTGATTTTATAATAACTCTTTTTTCTTCATCTCAAAATGCAAAAAGTCAAAAAAAAAAAAGAAAAAAATTATAATATGAAAAAAAAAAGAAGTTCAAAGAAATAAAAGAGGAAGAAGGGGATGTATTTCTTTGTCAAGGCAATTCAATTTTATTTTGCAAAAGATATCAAGTAAAGGCCTAGAATTTCTATTATTTTCAAGGTCCATGAGAGTGAGATTATGTTTTGGCATGAGATTTGTTCTTTGTTGAAAGATCATGTGAGTTTCATTTGAAGGAGTATCTAATAAACATGATCAATTATTTTGTAGCCCACTAGCCTAAGAACACCTACCCTCTACCAAGGCCCCATTACAATTAAAAAAAAAAAGACCTTTTGATTTGTACTTGTAATTGAATTAAAGTGGTGGAGATGTGATTTATTCTCAAGCTTATGGTAGACTTTTAGGTTATTTGTTAAACGATGAGATCATATACTAACCTTTAAACATTTGGAATGAGAGGTACGTTGTTCAAAACTTGATAAATAAATTTGTTTTTCTTTTTGGGGATTTGTGAATGGATAATCTTTGATGCAGTTGATTTAGGGATAGTTATGATTAAATGAGTATGCTAGAACACAAATTTTTGCAAGTTTGAGAATTGATGAATTTTTCACATAGCTCAGTTAATTCAATTTGTTACGATGCCGATGAGGGGATGAAATGTGCTTATGGGTCAATTGTGTTAGTTTTTATGTGTTTTGTGCTTAGTATTTTTCTTGTTTTGTTTTGAGCCTTTTATTTATTTATTTTTTCATTAGCTTAGTATTTTTGCTTGGGGACAAGCAAAATGCTAAGTGGGGGGAATTTGATAGTTCTTTATTTTTAGTATTTTTCTAGGGATAGTTTTATTGTTAATTGAGTCTAATTTGGAGAAAGATACTAGATAATGTCTCACTTTTGGCTTGTATTTTGTAATTTTATAGAAAATCCTAAAAATTGGAGCTTATTGATGAATTATAAGAGTTTTTTGGGTGAAATTGTGTAGTTTCTGAAGTTCAGGCATCAAACAAAAATTTGGCAATCAAGGACCAGTTTTGATATTTTTTAGACAGAATTTGAGTCCAATCTTTACTCAAAATAGGAAGAGCTCGTGCAAAATATGAAGAGTTCATGTTTCACCTGGTCCTATTTAAAATAGGAGAGTTTATTATTAGTTACTTTTTCCTAATTGGTGGAGGAGTATATCATTCCTATTTTGAAGGGGAATAGGAGATTATAAATAGAGGAGAAAGTTTTTGTTTAGATATATAATATTTTGTGGAGAGAGTTTTGGTTTATTTTATTTTTCTAGAGAGAAGTCTTTTGTTTATTTTTATTTTTTTTGGAGAAGAAGCTATCCACAAGAGGAGAATTATTGGTCATCCATCAAGCTTGAAGAGAATTGAAGAATACAAGGGTTTTATTATGAAAATTTTTCTATTTTATTTTCTTTTTATTTTGTTGTTGGTTAGTAATTCAATTATAAACTAAATTAGTTAGGCAGTTGGGTATGATGAACTCTAAGATAAGTTTTGAATTGTGATTTTTTAGATAATACAATCTTTTCATTATTTTATGGAATTCAATTGTGTTTGCTCTTTATTTTCTTGAATTGATATATCTGAAATATTGATTCTTGTTTTATAAATCTTTAACTTAGATTAAGAAATTAAGTTATTGAATATATTTAGCACAATTGAAAGGAGTTGCATGTACCCCTAGAGATAAGATAACATAAATTTTCTGGATTAGGGTCAAACTTAATAGTGAAATTCAAAGAACTATAATGCAATTTTAAGGGTTTTAATTAGGAAGAGATTCCAATTAATCAACCTATAATTAGATAATGATCTTGAGAAGGACTTTAACATACTAAAGAGATTTCCACGGTTCCATATATATTGAATTAGATTGTATTATTGGGAAATTAATTTCTTCACAAGTCTTAGGGGGATTCAATACTTAAGTGTCATTTGTCATACTGGTCACCTTTTTCCCACCCTCTAGTTCATATTTTCATTATTCTAGCTTGTCGAATTAATTTATTTTAGTTTTTAATTAGTTAATTAATTCACTTAAATTTACTAGTTAAATAATAAAGAAATAGTTAATACTAGTACTTTTAGTTCTTGAGGGATCGACACTTAATACTCCTACACTAGACCATACTCAATAGGTGCACTTGCCTATTCGATCTATAGATGTTGGCTTCGAACCATATCACATTGTTATTTAGTGGATGAGTAAAGGGTTTATCTTAGCATTTTGTTATTTTATTCATTATATACCTTGAGGAAGGTTAGGTTAGCTTATACATGGCTAACTTAGCACCTTTTCACTCCTCTAGTCGCATGGGTGGTAAAAGTATTGCATTTAGATAAGGGTTTACTTTCTAGGGATCTCAATTTTTATTTTTGGTATGCTACTCATTTTGAGTTTTATGAATTCTTTTAGTGTTTTGACCATCTCTTTATTCTAACTTACATCCTAGCCTTTTCTATGGCTAGGTGTGCTATTTACTTTGCTCTTGACACATCTAACTTATTAAAAGCAAATTGGGAGAGGATCTTAGGATCCTATGACCCTTAATTTTTTACCCTACATTCTGCCCAAATGTGCTTACATTTTCTTTTGCATGTTTCCTACATCATACACTTTCATTTATGCATGTTCATATTATTTATACATGAGCTTACTTACATCATGTTGTTTGAGTATGATGAGGTCTTTATGCCAATATATGAAGACTTTAATTAATCCTTAATATGATAATGGACAATGATATTCCATAGGTAAATGACCTATGATTTAAAAAGGTAAGGTAAAAGTGATGTGATCCCCATTAATTGCTTAGTTTGACCAAGTCTATGGGTTATTTTCCTTTTTGTTTAATCCATGCTTTAAGGGATAAATTTTGCTTATTTTTGCAATTTGGAAGGATCCATCAATGCATATTTTATAATAATCCTTTTGATTGTATCTCTTCTACCATAATGTACCCCTATCTCCATGGTGAATGTTTGTAATGTTTGATCATTATGAATGGATAAACATGCTAGATGAATGTTTAGGTCCACTTAAAATGGACTAAGGAATCAATAAGGCTAGAATTATAAATGTGAACCAAAGATACCTGAAGGTTGAACCCTAAAGTCTAAGTAGTTTAAGGGTGCGTAACGTCTTCCTTATGTCGTACCTAATTCTCGAACTTAATCACTACTTAATCTATTCAACTTAAAATCCATTTTTCCCTAAAATTTTGTTTTGACTAAAGTCAAGTGATAGCTTTAGTTAAGTATTAGGGGTAGTACCAAAGTATTATCCTACTTTGGTCCCCCATTCACGACTTGATTTCAAGAAAGGGTTTCAACCAATTGTGAAGCCCACCTAAGGATCCCCTAATAGACCAAATGCATGCCATTGAATAAAGTTGTACCAATGTATAACCCTCTTCCTCTAGGCCCCTGATAGTCGATAAAAGGTTAGTAGTTGTAAGCAAGATTCCACTTGTTTGAGTGTAGCCACAAAATCGAGGTGCTCACAACTTTAACTTTGGAAAATCATCTACCATATAGGTTTTTGGATAAGCCTACTTTAATTCCATTAAATATTAATGAAGGAGTAAGAGAGATGCTAAGGAGATTTAGGTGGACTAGATTTGATTTTACCCTACTTAGGACTTTCAAGAGGCTAAACTTTGAGTTTTTCTTTTACCATACTCCATTTTAATGATCCTAGTGAATCAATGTTGGCTTTTAGGCTATTTGGGAGTGAGTATAAGATTAATCAAAATAGCATGAGAGATGTCTTTAGGTTTTCAAAGGGTTGGATGTGTGATTATACTAAAACTTTCAACGCCACTACTAATTAGTACTCTATTTTGGGTATCTCCACTCTCAACTTCCACTAAGCCTCTAGCAAATCAATAAGGGATAGGTGTTACATGCTACTCTAAAAGTTCATGTCATATGCAATTTTCAAGGAGCAATAGAGCTCTAAAGTGTCAAAATAAGAGATATTATTTTTATGATGCATTTAGTACAAGGGGAAGGTCTTTACCAACTATCACCTTTTATGCATTTGATGAATGTGGCAAAGTATCCTAGGCATATAGTAGGGTTAAGTAACATTATCGTGAGCTTGGCCATTCACTTAGCCGATTTTGATTCTTTATAAACTGATGAAGAGCCATTGCCTAGTATAAAGAGTTTTGAGATCATTACCTAAAGGAGAATGGCCATAATGATAATCAAGCTGGGTGAGACTAGGTTAGCAAAACTAAAAAAAATAAGAGGAGAAGCAAGTGGTAGTAGGGCCCCTCAAATTGGAAGAATCTTTGGAGGATAAAGAGAGTGAGGAAGAGGATGATGATGAGAATATAAGTGGACCTCTTTAAGCCTCTTCCTAGATGACAAGAAAAGCAAACAAAAATAGGAGGGGATAATGCACTACGACAACAAGTTCTTCATCAATTAGATAAAATGAATGAGAGACTTATGAGGATGAAAGAGTACAAAGGCATCAAGACTTCAAATTCAATCAATATTGGGAGTAAGCTAACATTGATTTGCCATCACCCCAAGCTTCTCCTTATTTTCATATATGCCCTAGGATGTTTTTTTTTTTTTTTTTGTGATGTTGTAGGGACGTAAGGTGCTCATCTTTGTATTGAAATTTAGTAGTTTTTTTTTTTTAATTCTAGTTTAGTTTATTTTTACCAATAACGTAGTGATGTGGCACTCTTTTTTCAATTGGACTATGATTTGAATTTTCATTTTTATGTTGGTTATCTTAGGTTTCTTTTTACTTTTAACCTTGTGTTAGATGTTTGATTCTTTTGTCTTTTAGTGTTAATAGAAAATGTAGGCCAATCATCTTTTGAAGAATTTGGATGAGACCAACCTTCCACCAAGATGAAAGGAGAGTATTTATTTCTTATTACTCTTTATTTTTCAAAGTTAAAATACATCTCATTAAGGAAAATTTCATATTCAAGTATGAGGAGAATTATGTTTAGGCCTATGAATAAAGATAGGGTAAATATAATAAACATTTATGTGATTTTTATAAGATACATTGCTTTTCTTAGCTTTACTTTGTGATCACTAATTTTTGCTTAGCTTGACTTTGTGATCATTAAGTTTAACTACAAAAGGTTATTGTGCCATTCTTTAGATGTATGTGAGATAAAAGAATTTTGAGTTAATTGTTAAATTGTAATATGTAACTTGTGAATTTAGGAAAGTTTGAAACCTGATAGGTTGATACTTTGTATATATATTGGAATAAGTCATTTAGTTAGTTATGGTAGATTTAATCATATGAGCTTAATTGAAGTAAGGATTGCTATTATATTTTGTTAGTTAATATTGATGAAGTGCTTCTAAGAGATATGGTTTAGGTATGGTTAAAGTAAATAATATCTGCTCTACTACTTTTTGGATGCTTAGTAACTAGGGATCTTCATGATCAATGTCGATTTTTGCATAAAATGGTAACTAAAAACAAGACTGTGCAAAGCATTTTCAATTAAGTTGTATGTTAAGTAACCAGGTGCATTTGTTACCCACATTTATATTTGGGCCAAAAGGCAAATAAACTATCCAAAAAGAAAAGAAAGAAAGAAAGAAAGTAAAAGTGAAAAGTTATGTGTTTAACATGATACGAATCCTAATGATCTCTTGTGCTTAAAGTTAGTCTTCTCATTATTAATTAGTAAGGATATTGGTAATTCAACATTATTTTTCTTATCGTTATAGCTATTGATAACATAGTTAGAATGGTTGTTATAGTATAAATTTTAAGTGTTGCCCTATTATTTCTTACTTTTTATCAATGAATAAGTTTCCTTACCTAAGTAGCAAGATAACTCTAGTTCATTTGTTTTAAGGAAATCTTTAATTGGTATGCGTATTATAGTACTAAGTGATCAATATTACAAAGCAAAGTGAAGTTATACGTCTTTGTAAAATTTGTAAAGGATTTTGTCTAGATACATTCTTGGTTGCTTGAGGAAAAGTAATAGTTCCAGTGTGGGGGAGTTTGTTGGGCTTAATTTTTTTATAGTATTTTAGTGAGGTTTAAGCATGATTTGATGTATTTATATGATGAATTTAAGCCATTTTGAGTTCATTTATATTATTTCCCATATTTAAATGTTTGCTAGATGATTAAAGAGTTTTGGAGAAAAATTGAAGCAAAACAGGCCAAGAAAACAAACTTCAAAGACCAAGTAAAAATTTGGTTAAGCAGAGGAAGAGGACTGTTATGGCAACTATTATATAAGTCATTACAAGTGATGCCTTAAGAAGAAGTTGACTATTATGATCGTGATAGTTGATCCTACCTGCGAAAAGAGCTATTCGCAACCTATTTTTTAGCCTATGTTTTAGCTATTTTTAAAGAGATATAAAAGGGTTAAGGTTTCTTTAAGAGACAGAAAAGGAACTTTTTAGGAGATGAAAGAGGCACTTTTCAGAGAGGAAAACAAGAGAAAGAGCATTCAATTCAAGATATTTTTCAAGAGTTTAAGAGATCATTTGACAAGAAAAGAGAAAAAAGAATAGATCTTTATCAATCATTAGCCTCATTTGATGAATTCCATTTCTTTCTTCTTCTTTGTTCAAGACGATGCTTAAACATTGAATTTTGATTTACTTTATGAGTATGTTAAACTAGATATATTCTTTAGGGATTTGATATAACCATGAAAGGGATTGAATGATTTATGATACTATCACAATGTTGGATCTCTATTTCTTTTGCAAGTGAATGATTTTTTACCTAATGCAACCAACAATTGTGTGATTTGTGTTTTGGTTATAGAATAAGAGATTATAAATTAAAATAGACATAAAATCAATCCCTTAGGTTAATTGATTAGTAGAGATACCTACGTAAAATATTGTTATCATTAAGTATTACTAGATCTAAATAAATAATTCTATTTTTAGTTCACATTGAGAATTGTTCTATGAAATAAGATTGCAAATTTAAATGACTACTTAGGAGAGAGGACTTAAATATTATCGAGCCAATTGATAGTTACAATGCATAATCCAACTTGTAATTTGAGGAGTCAAGTTTCATAAATTCCATCAGTGAAATCAATTACCTTAGGTTGATTTATATAAGGTTTTCTTTTTAATTACTTTTATCCTTTTGCTATAGTTTTATTTTATTTTGTTCATTATAAGGTCATTTGTAGTTGTTAGTCCATATGTCCTTTCATTATCTTTTATATAAAAATCAAATCATAACATTTCAATACTTATTAATGCTCACTCTGTGGGATGATATCTGCACTCCTTGTGCATTATTATTACTTGTACTATCATTATCCATGACCATTAGCAAGTTAAGAACTTGTTGATGGAGACTTTTTAGGTTTATAAGTCTTTATTTTAGGAATAAGACACTGCGATAAGATCCACTAGACACTTAGATTGAACCGAAAGAATTTGCACAAAGAATAATGCTAATTTAGTAAGTACAACATAAGATAATAAAAACATAAAGGATAAGGAAATAAAACACCTATATGATCAGTGCTCACTAGTGCAATAATGCAGGATGACTAGGACAACTCTAGCATCAACAAAGTGCAGTTACATTGGAGCAATAAAACATATTGTTCAAAAAAGGATCTATCTCATTAATGACTTCTAGCTCCAACCTAGCACACCTTAAGGTGTGAGTTCGTTTGTGACTCATCTCTATTGGTGGTGGTTATGAGGGTACCCCCTTTACTCAAGCTCTCATCCTTCAAGCCTTTTGATGCAATATCGTCCCTCAAGTCTATTTGTGATGAGGAATGATCAAAGATGCGCCTAAGGCATGAGAATAACACTTAGAAGTAAGTCAACCATCTATCCTCGATACCCTACCATGCTTGCCATGAACTTCTCCCTAAGTCTGCCAACTAATGCCTCCACCAATATGAGCCTCGATATCTTTACCCCTATAACATGTAGGTAAAGGGACTTTACAACACCAGATGCTTTTCTAGTCTCTCCATCATAATTGGACTCACTCACTTAGATACCATTCCCAAATGGAAGGACCAACTAGTAGTCAACGTTTATAAGAATGCTCTTTAGTTTCCACCATCTCCTTGTTTTGTACATCAAAGGTCTATGCCAATCAAGGCAAAGCTATAAGAAAGAAATAAGCAAAACCTTACAAATGTCCAATGAATTTTATTTTTATAAAGGAATGAAATTATAAAATTATGAAATTTATGATTATATATGTAGGAATATGTAATTGGTCCTACTACAACTCATTAAAGTGAGTGCGACAAGTCGTGATCATCTTATTGTATGATGGGTCCCACTCTACCTCTAGAACCTGAGGTAGCACAACTCCATGTCTAGTAGAGGGTTGTTGCCTTCCACCAATTCTAACTTGATGGCCTAAGCCTATTAAAGGAAAATTAATAAGTCAAGCATATTCAAAAAGGTCTAATTAAGGAAAAAAATATTAAGGTTCATATGTCGAGCATATGCTAAGCACTATTCATATATGACAGCCATTAACAATAATGATCTAAGAATTGATAAAGATGGGCTACCACTACAAAACCTCAGACAAAGTGACTTGTAAAATATAAGTCCTCTAATGCAGGTAGTAAGCAATTCTCTACTATCTAAGAGTTGAAAATAATGTGCCAAAAAAGCTATAGAGTAGGAAGCAATGCATTGCTTAGTCCACTACCACATCACAACTATCATAAGTAATAAATGGAGCTTCAATAAGTATGATCAATCAACAAAGGCATTCTTCCCCTTGAGTAAAGGGAGGAATCTTAGTAAGCCTAAAAGTACTCCATTTAGAGAGTCACAATATAAACTCCAACATCAGTATTCAAAAGGAACTTAGAGTAGCATATCCTAATCATATATGAAAAATCAACAAGGGTGGATGTCATCTCTCTTATATGAAAAAGATGGAAGGAGTTTGTGGTGTCCATCTAACACTTAATAAGGCAATGCATCACAAAGTTATCGCTCCACAACACATCAAATAAGAGGAGGGCAAAAAAATGGAGTAGCCTTGTCAATACGATATGCTAGCATACACACTTATGGGGCCCTTAAAACCATAAAGCGATATAAGCCATAGATCTATTGGCCTTCATAAAGGCTATGTCATATTGAAAAGTAACAAGCAATAAGCAAGCAAACAAATAAAAAGAATAAGGAAAAAAGTGGTAATAAAACATGCCAAGTAAATAAACTAGTCATTCAAAAATTAATCATTGATAAATAAAAGTGATAGCACAATCATGCAAATAGAATCTAACATTCAAATGCAAGCATAAGATTCCTTAAAAGACTATATAAGAAAGGTCAAAGACTAAACTAACCAATCAAAATATTCAACATGAAAAATAATAGGTACATATCCTAAAGCCTAATGCTTGAAAACTAACATATCCTAAAGCCTAATGCTTGAAAACTAACCTAGATAATTACATGAAGGGATTACAAGAGAAAAAAAACCTATGTAAAAAAGAGAGGACTAACCTTGCTAGAAGCAATATTGAAGAGGTGAGAGGATAGATTTTACACTAAAGAAAATGGTAGCCTAGGCCTTAGGACATTTAAAAAGGTCTTCAGATGGATAAAATCAAGTAGGGAGGCTAAGACAAACCCACAATCGATGATTAGAGTTGCCAACACATTATTGGAGAGTAGTCTATGGTAAGGGAAGCATTGATAGCATCCAAAGCGATAGGAATGGGGGTAGCACCATACTTCATCTCAAAAAACCTTTGAAGGAAAGCCTAAAAATCTAAAGAAAGTTAAAAGAAAAAAGAAAAATTGAATTTTGAATGAGATATGTCGAATGAGATAAAATAACTAGCCAAGAGAGAAAAGAAGAAAAGGAAGAAGAAAATAAAGAAAATAGAAAAAATCAAAAAGAATAAGAAGAAAAAAAGAAAATAAAAGAAGAACAAAGGAAAAGAAAAAAGAAATGAAAAGAAAAAAGAAAGAAAACAAGAAATAGGAAAAGGGAAGAAAAAGAAGGAAAATAAATGATGAATGTAGTACAACTTTCAAAAGATAAGAAATACAAAAGCAAGAAAGAGCTAGAGAAGAGATCAAAAGGAGGAGAAACATAAGATATCAAGGAAGAAATAATCTCTCTTAAGATAGAAAAATCGAAAGTCACTTGTCACCAATAAAGTAGGAAGCTTGCGAAGCATAATGCATTAAAACCTTTTTGTATCCTTGAAATGCAAGAATAACTTATTCATTTTGATCAAAAATATTTTTTGTTATAGTATTGTTTTTTTAAATCCATAAGAAAAGCAAAATCAAAAGAATCCAGAGAGATACCATAAGATAGAAACCAAGAAAATCTAAAGAGATACTAGAGGCAAAATTAAGAGAATCTAGAGAAATGTAAAAAAGGAAAACAAAAAGAATCTAAAAAGATGTCAAAGTGTAAAATTAAGAAATCCAAGAGCAATGCTAGAAGACAAAACTAAAAAGACCAAATTAAAGGTCTAAGAATAGAGATGAGAAAATAAAAGCAACCTTAGTACCTACTAAAGAGTTGCTAAAGACATGATTCACCTTAGTACCTACTAAAGAGTTGCTAGAAGGTGAATGCAACCTTGATACCTACTAGAGAACTATCAAGTGCCTACCTTAGTAACTGTTAGAGAGCTACTAAGGACATGATCTACCCTAATACCTACTAGAGAGCTACTAGAAGTTAAATGCGAAGTTGGTACCTACTAGTCAACTTCCTACCTTAGTACATGTTAGAGAGCTGCTAAGGATGTGATCCACTTTAATACTTACTAGAGAGCTTCTAGAAGTGAATGCAACCTTGGTCCTATCAGAGAACTACCAAAGGCCTATCTTTATACTTGCTAAAGAGTTTCTAAAGACTTACACTAGTACTAGCTAAAGAGCTACTAGAAGTTGAATGCGAGCTTGGTACCTACTAAAGTTTTACAAAAAGCCTACCTTAATACTTACAAGAGAGTTGCTAAGGATATAGTTTACCCTATTACCTGCTAGAGAATAACTAGAAATTGAATATAATTCGTATCTACTAGAGAGCTACTAAGAGATTACCTTATTACCTATTAAAGAGCTACTAAGGATGTGATCCACCTCAGTGCCTACTAGAAAGCTACTAAGAGGATGATCCATCCTAGTATCTATTAAAGAGCTATTAAAGGATGAGTGAAATCTTGGCACCTATTAAGAACTATTAAGAGCCTACCTTAGTACTTGTTGAGAGCAACTAAGGAAATAATATCCTTGTATATCCTTTCTTAAGTATTTACATTTATATTGAATGATTTGATGCATTTTATTAAAATGTCATTTTCCAAGCCTCACAATGTAAGGGTCAAATTGTAAGCATAAGATTTTTAGATTATTGGGATGCAAGCCTGATGATCAAAACCATCTTGAATTCATTCCTAAAAGGGTAAAGAAAATAATGTCGAAAAAGGCGAAAAGCTTAGACAAACCTTAAACCAAACCTACCTTATAAACACCTAAACCAAAAACTACTAATTTTGAGTTTTCATAAGATGTCTATACAACCAAATACATAGTTATACAACCAAATTACATGATTGTACAAGCAATGTATGAAATTCCAGACATCACGCCATTTTTAGAATAGTGGCATAGTTAGGCCAATTGGTTGTACAACCAAGTTGTTGGTATAACCCCCTTATTGTATAAACAACTTCAAAATTCTAAATCAAGAATATTCAATGATCTTATCCACAAAGAGAGTGAGAAAGATAAGGATAAGATTCAATCTATGGTATATAGCATAGATTCCTTTTTATATATACTCCACTTCTTATGAACTAAAAAGAGGCTAACTTTTCCTAAGAAATTGCTACCAAATTGAATGCTCAAGCCTTAAGCACACCCTTAATTCATAAAAACTCTAAAAACAACCATAGGTTCAAGGTAAAAGACTAAGCATGTCCTTTTTTTACATTAGAATCTTTACATTTTAGAGAAGAATAATATCATTGAGGTGCCTCTGAAGGCCATAAGCTAACCCCTAAGCCTTTTCTCCCACTTTTTCCCTTTTTCTTTTCTTTTATTCTCTTTTGAAGTTGTTCGCTAGTAGCAGGCCTAGAGGTATATACGGATACCATGTTGTCTATACAGACACTTTATGATCTACATAAATAAACCACTAGTTACTTTGTATATACCACTACTATTACCCATAAACACTATTCATGATAATGCTTTTTCCCTTTTTTTTCATTTGATTTTTAGATTCTTCCCTTATATCTTAATCTTAAAAATTTATGGAATACGATAGGTTGCAATAACTAAGGACCTTTATTCCTATGTTTAGCAATTTTAGGTTTAAAAGTCATTTTAGGTGTGTTTCTTAGCCTTATTTATGTTAAAGTTTTCATCCCTTTGTCTCTCTATGTTTGAATGTAAGAATAGAAGGTGATGGGAGAAGGCTGTAGAGCTTATGATCCTTAAATTTATTTATGATTTTTTGCATATTTGATGTGTGTTACATCTTATTTCTTACCATACTCATGCATACAAATTTTTAGGGTGTTCTTTAGCCTTTTTCATGGCTAAATTAGCATTTTCTTCACTCTTATTATGCTTAGTTATGAAGAAGTTACTAAAGAGAGGCAGAAGGTACCCATGAGTCTTTAATTCATCTCTACATTCTATCTATTTGGTAAATCTTCCATGCTTTTGCCACCATATACACATACATTAGTTAGAGGATTTACTCTTAGCCTTTCCCATGGTTAAGGTACACCTCTTTTTTACCTTTGTTGTTTTGTTTGTAAATGGCAGGGGTTAGGATGAGGCTATGGACACTAAAGTTCCCATGATTCCCTTCTATATTTTATCTATAATAATGCATAACTCATCCAAATGTTACATGAAGGACATACCCTTATGTATTATGTATATCATAACCATGTTGCATATACTTTGGTTGAGTTTTTTAGTGTACTTATGCATAAGGGGTAGCATGCTTACGTGTGAATGTCATACTCTTTTGTTGCAAATATGATGGGTATCTCATGATGATGATTTAGCAATACTTCCAATAAGGTAAAAAGGGTTAAGGTAATCCCATTTAAGGTTGTCATGTTTAGAGATGGAAGTCTCTTTTTCTTATAACCTTTAGAACTAACTAGTATCTCATTCTAAACATTGTAAGGCTTGACATTTTCATATTATTGTTTGATTGAATGAATGCATGAAACCATCCATATGACTATGTATCCCTTATCCCAATGTTGAATTCATGTACACATTTTACTTGATATGAATATGTGAAACAGTACTAGATGAATGTTTAAGGCCACCTTAATATAGACTAAATAATTAATGAGGACAAAACTTGTAAATGTGAACCATAGATTTTTATAAGTCAGGCCCCTAAATTTGGGCAACTTGAGGGTGCCTAACCTCTTCCCCAAGTTATACCCAATTCTTGAACTCAATCTCTAATGGGTGAAGATGGATTGGACCTCCTAGTTTACCTATTTAGACCAAAAGCCATCTTTGCCTAAAATTTTGTTTGTATCAAAGTTAGGTAGTGACTCTAGTTAAGCATTTAGGGTATTAATAAGGTACTACCCTTCTAGGTTCTTTGTTGACAACTTAATTCATCAAATAAGCTCTACTAATTGAAAAGCCTATCCCTAGGGTCCCTATTAATCCTATTATGTGCCACTACTTAGGGTTGTACCAAAATATGACTCAATGTCCTCTCAATCCCTTGATGGTTAATAAAAAGGTTAGAAGTGCCAAGCAAGATTTCACTCATTTGAGCAAACATTTAGGCATTCACATAGTCCTAGCAAGATAATCAAATTAAGACAATAAATATCAAAACCTTCAATCCTCCTAGATAATTTTCTACTTTAGGGATGTCATTGTTAAAAGCATTCAAGAAATTGAAGAAAAAAGTGATTCTTTGTCCACTTGATCTTATGCCACCACTAAATCATCTACCTAAGAACTATACTTTGAATGCACAATATGATTTTCATTAGTGAATAGGGCATACAATTGATGCTTATCTTAAGTTACAACATGAGATATAGATTGACAAAAAAAATATATTGCTTTGCCAAGTGCTAAATAAACTCATACATATGAGAATCTTTTAACCAATTATTAGTATGTAATGAGAATCCTCTAATCAATTATCAGTATGTACCTCTATCACAACAATAGTTGTTAATGATTGACTCTAGCTTGATTGAAGAAATGATGATGGCATATTTTAAAGATGTGACGGAGGAAGTGAAGAAAGATGATGATAGTGAGAAGCAAAAATAAGAGGGAAAAGAGAAATAAAAGAAGAAAAGAGTAATACTAAGGGGTTAAAAAAGAAAGAGAGAATAGTTAAAGATGAGGCTCTAGTCAAGCAATTGAAGAGGACTCAAATGCAAATGATTATTTAGGATATTTTTTTTATCTTCTTGTGAACACAATAAAGCTTTGATTGAAGCTCTATCTAATTTTATGATATTGCCTATTATTGCTCTTAAGTGAATTATTACTTTAATAAAGAGCCCAAAGCCTAAAGGAATTATGTTTTTAAATGAGGATTTGCCACCTAAGGTAAGGGATCACAGTCTGGCTTTATTTATCAAAGTCGAAATAAAAGCAAAAATAGCTTTTTATGTAATAGTAAATAATGGTTCGAGAAGTAATATATGTCCACTTAAAGTGTTGCTCAAGCTTAACATAAATGTTTTAGATTTGGAATCCTTTAAGACTATCATTATGGCATATGATGATAATAAAAGAATCTGCTACTATTGAAAAAGAAGTAGTAAAGCTTTTGTGTTTAATTGTTTTAAGGAAAAAAAGGAAGAACTCCTAGTGATAACTAGGTCTTGGCTTGATTAGCCTTAGGAAGGTGAAGAACCAAAGAAGGATGAGTTAGAAGACATGTTTAAGCCCACTACAACTATTGAAAAAGAAACCACTAAAAAGGTTGTAAAGATTAAAAAAAAATGTGAGACTTTTGAAGGTTTTAAACAAGCTGACAACATCATCATAAACAAAGATGATAGTGAAAATTATTATATTTAAGATGGTGAAGTTTTCTAGTATGTTCAAGGATGACAATGTATTTATTTCTAAGCTTTATATTATGAATAATCCTTATTTATGTGATATTTATTATGATGGCACTATATATAGCTTCAATCATATCATAAGGATGTTTAACATTAATTCCATATAAACTATTACATTTAACCATAGCATGAAATAAAACCTAAAGTATTTCTAATTTTAAGTGAAGTCACTCTAAAAGAATGAAAAAAGTTTGAAGAGCTATTAAACTAGTATTAGAAAGTGTTTTCTTGTATGAGTTTATAAACTATTATATTTAACCTTAACTGAAATAAAACCTAAAGTCTTTCTAATTTTAAGTGAAGTCACTCCAAAAGAATGAAAAAATTTTGAAGAGTTATTACACTAGTATTAGAAAGTGTTTTCTTGTATCAATTTATAAACTATTACATTTAACCTTCGTTGAAATAAAACCTAAAGTCTTTCTAATTTTAAGTGAAGTCACTCCAAAAGAATGAAAAAAGTTTGAAGAGCTATTAAGCTAGTATTAGAAAGTGTTTTCTTGTACCAGTTATTAAGGAATCTTACAATGGTTTATTGCTAGTTTGAAAAGGTCATCAGGTAACACCAATTTTACACAGACTCCACAACATTATCTAAATGGTTATTTTCTAGTATCATGGTTGGAGTCCCACACTCCTTGTACCTTCTAAGTCGTTGAGGCCTTTTCCACACTTGTTATAACTTGATCCTTTTCACACAGTTTCTATAACATTATCGATAAGGTTTTTATAGTGGTCCTTAGATGATTTTTCATGCTTGTTGTTTTATCAATAATCATTAAGGTTTTTCTAATACTTGTTAATGTTTTGAGTAATAAATTAGTTTTAACTATCATTATATATTTGCCCATGGTCATTGTATCTTGTTCTATGCTCATTAAATTTCTTCCATGATTGTTGAGTTGTGTTTAAGCATGATTCATTTTTTATCCGCTAGGGAACATAGACTCATGATAATATGATGATAAGTATGATTCTAACTTTAGATGTGATATATGTGTGTTACATGGTTTAGAATTTTTATGATGATTGGGGTAGGTTTAGAAAGAAGGAATAGAAAGTTTAGAGAAAAGGAATTATAACATTAGTGATGATAATAATTAAAGGATGATTGAAAAGGGTATGACTAGAAATGAATTGTAGACCTTAAATAAACAAAGAAAGGCTAAAAGACTTATAGTTAAGTATAGAAATAAAAATGATAAAATGTGATAGGTTATAGACAATCAAAAAGCATATGGATAAGAGTTAGTTGTAAAGAGAATATAAAGATAAAAAGAATTAAGAAATAAAGATGTCATAGTATATAAGAGACTATCGAAAGTTATGTTCTAAAAGTTAAGTCTATTAACACTGAAAACCTAAACCACCCCTCCCCCCCCCCAAACACCTCACATAAGTTAAAGGTTGAACTGAATACAGCCACTTTCTTGTATTAAAACCAAGACTTTTTAGGAAGGAATCCCACTACTCAAGGCATCTCTAAGGGAAACAAGCCAACCCTGATGCCATTTTAGTCCTTTTCTTCCATCCTTTCATTTTTTCCATCTCTTCTTCTTTCTCTTTTTTTCAATTTCTACCAATAGTAGATTCAAAGGTCTATATAGACAACTAGATGTCTATACAAACATCTAAGTGGTTTATAAAAATATCTTAGTCATCTATATAAACACTAGTAAAGGTTATCCTTGAACCCAACCCTTAGTATTTTCTAAGGAACAAAGCTAACCTTTTAACCACTAGTAAGGATAGACCCAAATAGTGTCAATGTCTCTCAAATTAAGCGGCAATTATACTTTTAGTGCTTAAGAAAATATACTCCTAAAAAGTTATAAAGTAATTCTCATAATACCCAAATTAAGGTAACACCAAAAGTTTGTACAAAGAACTTGTTAGATCTTTTCTAGTTGTTTACAATTGTTCTTCAAAGTTTTTAACCTTTGTTTAGCCTTTAAAAATGTTCCTTATATAGTTGAGTGCCAAATTAGTTGTTGGAATAGTTGATGTTCAATCTAACAGTTTTTTTGTAAAACAAGCCATTAGAAATGACAACGCCCATTAATTTTGAACAACACCTGTTGGTTTTATAATGAATAGTTCCAATGCCCATTGTTCATTCTTCTATGGTTATTAGCTTTAGCCTCAATACTTGTTGGAGTATGATCAACATTTGTTGTTGATTTCCAGAAAGTGTGAGCTGTATGCAAAAGTGATTCAACATCTATTAGAGATCTCGCAATGCTCGTTAGAATATCTTAACACCTATTATTTATTTAAGTGTACCCCATTGAGAGGTCTATAAGGTGTTATGAAAAGACAATGCTTGTTGTGAGGTCCAACATAGCTCAAACTAGAGCACTTTTTTACATCAACAACACTTGTTCAATGCCCATTGCAAATTTCTCAATGACCATTGAAAATTGTTCAATGCCCATTGGATGGTCTAGAACACTTTGGGCATCTGCAACACTTATTCAATGTCCATTCTGAATTTCTCAATGTCCATAATTATTTCATGCCTATTAAAAATTGTTCAATGCCCATTGAAAATTATTCAATGCTTGTTGAATTCATTCTCCCCCTTTATCGTTCATCGGGTCTGTTCATAGCATACAAAAACACTAAAATATAAATATTAGAACTTCTCAAGATTTTTTCATTGTCTTCTTATCAATTGAAACACATAATTCAAAGTAGAGGAGTGAGATCAATGCCTTGGGGTCACATGTTCTCCAAACACTCTCCCTATTGACACAACATTCTCCCCTTTTTTGAATGATGATAAAACCAAGATGCTTGATACCAAATATTCAAAACTTAAAACATAGAGGATTCCAAATCTTGGATGTTAAAAACATAGAGGATACTAAATATTATGCTTTCAAGTAAGTTCAAACAAGAGTAACCAAATCCAAACAAATAACTGATATCAATCAAAGCATCCAAAAATTCTCCCCATTTGGTCACATGACAAAAAGATATACTGAGCATTTTCAAAAACAAAAGAAAGATTATCCCTTTAAAAAAATTGGACCAACTTACTCAAAAACAAAACCAATGCAAACACAAAACACTTAGAGAAGGAAAACGTATATATATATATATATATATATATATATATATATTCTAACAAATCTCCCAAGATATTCAAACAAAAGTTCAGTTAACATAACTCGAGGTCACATGTTTTGTTCATATGTTGAGGAAAGCAAGAAACAAAGGATAGTTTGTAGAGATTCCTAAATTAAAATTCCCCTTTAGCAAAAGTATATTAAATAATAGGAAGGGATAAAGATATATTACAACTTATAATGTCTGAAAATATAAATGCTTCTTCAAATTCTATAGCCCCACTCACCATTTGATTCTCCATTTTGATCAGAGTGTGAGCTCCAATCCTATGAAATTAAACTTTCTTTTATACCCATTTTCTTTTGGGTCCATGTGGGTTAGCAATATAAACATGTTCATCTCTTAAGGATTAGCAACATAAACATGTTCATCTCTTAAGAGTTAGCAACATAAATATGTTCATCTCTCAATCTAGCATAACAAGAATATGTTTTATGGACAAATTTTCCATAATAAAAGCATTGTCAAACAAATGTTTTTTTAAGCTCAATTATAGAGCAAGTGTGAGGTGGCTTCCTAAAGGATTGATGCCTAAAATACGAAGGAACTTGTGCCTTCTTTATGTGTATAGTTCCAAAAATAAAGGCATAATTTGCCTTTAGTCTGTAAGAGTCTGAATGTGAGCAGTTATGATCATGCACATGTGATTTTGATGAAGGTGAAGGAATTATAGCTTTGGTAGAAACTCTAAATAAACTTTGTTTTAGAGGTAAAAGGTTTAGAATGATCAAAGCCTAAGTCATGCTATCTTTTAAAGTCTCTTGAAAGACTAAAATACGATCAAGTTTTTTTTTTTCCTTTTGTAAAAGAGGCAAATGAATCTTTCAAAGTTAAGATTTCTTTCTTAAGACTCTAATTTTGAGAAGACAAAATTTCATAAAATTTATTTTCTTTTATCAAAGCCTCATTTTCCTTTTATAATAGGTCAAAACATTTCTTTAGTTCCACGAATTTAGTTTTTAAAATTGTATTTCTTTCAAAACTTTTATCAAGATTATTGTTGGTGGATTTTAGGGTCTCAATAAGATTTTCAATAGTAAATATGTTTTCTAACTCTTGATAATCCTCATTTAAACCACTGTCAAAATTGTTAGAACATACTTGTTTCAAACAATTTTCCTTCAAGGCCATAAGGCAGAGAATGGTTCTTTCTTTTTTTCCCATCCTTGGTTCTTCTTCATCTTTACTTTGTTCAAATGCACGAGTGTCTTGCCAAGTGGCTTTATAGGCTTTCTTCCTCTTCTTATCCTTTTTCTCAGGTCTAGCCTTTGGACAGTCTGCTTTCATATGGCCAAGCCTTCCATATCCATAGCATTCAATCTACTCAAGTTTGCCTTTGCCCTTCTTCCTTAGTATCCTTCTTAATTTATTTATTATGAAGGTTGTCTGCTCTTCATCTAGCTCTTCATCATCTAAGCTAAGGCATTTGGTGGTAGCTTTAAGTGTTATTTCATTTTTCTTCTTATTTGCATCCTCAGATATGGGTGGAGCTTCTCTTTGTATACTCATCTCATAATCAATGAGATTGCACAATAGCTCATCAAGTGGCATGGTCTTTAAGTCTTATGAATCCTTGAGAGAGGTGACCTTCCCAATCCATTCCTTAAGAAAACACCTCAAAACTTTCTTTACAAGTTCCTCAATAGTGAATGTTTTCCCAAGAGCCTTCATTTCTCTAACAATCTCAATGAATCAATCATACATTCTTGAGATTAATTCATCAAGCTTTATTAGGAAGGTTTCATACTGGAAAATAAGGGTCTCCATCTTGTTTTCTTTGACTTAATTTATTCCTTCATATGTAATCTCTAAGGCATCCTTGATTTCCTTAGTAGTTGACTTCATGATCACTTTGTTGTACCCATTTCTGCTTAAAGTGAAAAAGAGCATACAAATGGCCTTGTCATTGTTAGCAACTTGCCTTTTTTCTTTATCAGACATCTCATCAATGTCCTTCTCTAGTTGAGTCCTATTTGTAAGTGTTTTTATTAGAGTTTGTGGACCTTTCTCTACAATTCTCCATAGCTTAACAGATTTATATCTGAGAAAGTACTACATTCTACTTTTCCAGTACTAGTAGCTTGTTCCATTAAAGAAAGGAGGTCTTACAACTGGCTGTCCTTTAGGTCCATGCCCATTTTGGGCTACCATGATCATATCCCGCTTACACTTAAGATTCAGAAAAGGTAAGGCTCTGATACCAATTGTTGGTTTGGATGGAGATGAGGTAGCCTAAGGGGAGGGGGGGGGTGTCAAATTGGGTTGTAAATAAAAATACAAACAAGCAATGTAGAATGGTTGTCATTTAACTTGGGGTTTATAATGGTGCACAGCCATGTGCCTACAGTGACGCGACCATTCCATGATGTGATAACTTTTACATTGCTAACCTTTTTAGAGCACATGGCCACATCTCGTGGTCATACATTGTGTATGGTCACTGCCTTCTTGAGTTGCTTAGGTACACAACCATGTCTATAAGCCATATCTTGCCAAGATATCCTGCGTTATAAAGTCTTCAAGGAACATGATCATGTCTTCTAACCATGTTCCACCTTTATCCTACAAAACATCAATACCCATGTATTAGGTCTATTGTTAAGTAAAATTAGGGATTAAAGCATGAGTTTGAGGGGAAAATACATCATCAAAACACAATGAATATAACACCAAATAATAGTAAGGAAAATTTTGAAGAAATTGTCAACGGGTTTTTAAGAAAATTACATCTGTAACTTAAAACTAGAATTCACCCTTCAGAACTAAAAGGCATTAAGGTAAAATAATGGAGAGAGTTATAAAAATATTTAACAAGATGGAAGAAAATAGTTGTCAAAGTAAGAACAAGACCTATAAAAAGAGAGAGAGAGAGAGAGAGAGATAGCAAGTGAAGATGACCATTATAGGAGCTTCAACTACAATTAGCACACGTATATAAGGGATGCTAGTGAGAACTTTGAAGACTTTCAATAAGCTAATATATAAGTTGAAAAGCTAAAAGCCAAAACTAAGGAACAATATAAGGAACAGGCATAAGCCAACTTGATTATCAGTCATAATTCCATGTTAAGAAGCATAAGATAATTTATTTTAATTTAGCTGAGACATCTAGGAAGTTTATTGAGTTAGGATGCCATTATCTAAAGCATTAGAAAAATTGGAAAAGAAAGGTCTCTTCAATCATTATCACCTTAACCACCATCCAAACCACTACATAAAAAATTCAACACTGATGTTTTTTATGACAATCACTAAGTCATTAGTCTTTTCATTAACAAATGCATATGTCTTCATCATGAGATACAGAAGCTTATTGACTTTGGATCAATAGTTTATCCTAAAAAAATTGGTTAAGAAGCATATGAGAAGGAGAGAAATGGAAGAAAGAAGGATGTATTACACTTAGTTATCTCTATAGAAAGCACTTTTTTGGGAACTTGTCTTTTTGGTGTTCTAAATGATATGCCATAAGACTTATTTAAGAATTGTGATGGTTTTTCATTTCTATCTTTAAATTAATGCATTATAGTTTGTGCTTATTTGCATGGTGTTTATTTTTTTTTAAGTAGCATGCATCAAATTAAGCATTTCATAAGTATGTCCAACACTAATTCCATATAACTCATTTATTTTTTTTAGAACTAATAGGGCTCTTAAAAAATGTTAAAAGGTGATTGCTTAGTTTGATAAATGCATGTTGGAGGAATATCTAGTAATTAGACAATAATGGCCAATATAGGCAAGTCAAAGATTGCTTTCATTAATAAGTGGGAAATTCATTACTTGTAATGTTATTGATACTAAGGACATAAGAATAAGCTTGCTTATTTAATTCTACTAGAAAAAGTTTGATAAAAAATGCTTTCATGCATCACATGCATGTCCCATTTTTGTTGATATTGATCAGATAGGTGTGTTAGACTTGATTGTTTCATAAGCATGTTCTATTTTAGTTTATGAAGCCTTTTGGTTTGGTTGACAGTACCATGAATAAATCCTTAAGCCTTGGTGTAAGCTAGAAGTAGCAAGGCAAAGTTATATGCTTGCATATCCTTTGTTCTGGTATTTACTTTTATGTTGAATGCTTTGATGTGTCTTTTGCAATGGTCATTTTATCAAAATGTCATTTTTTTTAAGACCTATAGAATGTAGAGGGAAAATTATGAGTACTATATTTTTGGTTTTCCAGGATGCAAGCCTAATGATAAGAACTATGCTAATTTTGTCCCAAAAGGATTAAGGTAACAATGCTCAAAGGAAGGTAAATCTTAGATAAATCTTAAATCAAACCTACACCATCAAACACCTAAGACTAAAAATACCATTTTTGGATTTTCACAAGATGTTTATATAACCATTTAGAAGGTTGTACATCTAACTTACATGATTGTATAGACATGTCACTATATATACAACAGAGTGAACTTTCTATAAGGCATCTTCAGAAATACACTTTCCCTATTTTTATCCTCTCCAAGGCTTTTCCCCCAAACCCTTGAAACCATGGATTAGACAAAAAAAAAAAACATAAGACTTCTCTTTTAATACCAATACTAAAGTTGATTTGCAAAAGGATTTGATGGTTACTCATCATCTTTCCTAGCACCATTATTGGAGATTTCATTTTCCCTCTTTCCAAACAAGTAAGTTATCATTCTAAACCTTATTTTAATCATTTTCTTGGCTTGATTTAGAGTAAAATTCAATCTTCATTTTCCATGGATGTTGTTAAATTTATATGCGATTTTCTAGTGTGTTATCTTGAAGATAACTCAAGCCACCATTTGATATTGTCCACTCTTAAAGAAATTTAAATGTTTTTTTTAAATCAATTTTGTGATACTTTATCTCACCCTAAGTGTTATTCGATGATTGTGTAGTTAAGGTAGTCTTGATGATAGTTTTACGAACTTTGAGGTTGTTGATGTTGAAGGAATTTATAGTGTTAATGATGTTATTTGGCAGTTGTTTTGAAGTTAATTTTTTACTCTATAAGGTTAGGGTTTTCTTTATAGTTGAATAATTTATGGTTAAAACTAAGGTTTATGACTGTAACTATAGGTAATAATGAGAGTTATTTGGATGATAATGGATTTTTCTTATAAATTATTATGATGAATTGATGATTGTGTGTGTGTGTGATTTAGACACCATAAGAGTAGAAAGGAGTTTAAGAATTCTTGAAAGGTTAAGCTTAAGAAAGAAGATTTTGGGAAGTTAAGTGTGAGTAAATACCATTTGTTATATATCTCGTGGAATCTCTTTTAATTAAGTTACATGTTCATGCACCGTGAACAAATGTAATTTAAATACTATAAATATATGTGTATATGTTCTTCATTGCATTAGATTGACATTAATTATAAGTTTGCAAATTTTGTATGTGATGTGTTTGATAGTTCAAAAGTGATTTTGTGAGACCTTCAAGAAAATAAAATGTAATGATATGAAATGTAATGTTTATAATGTACCCATACATTGGGTTACAATCTAATGATGTTTATGCCTCTTATTAGGATGTTATATGTAAAAAGGGCTATATAGCTCCTATACAGTTTGACTATAAAAGTCTTAAGAAGTTTAGGCATAAGGACCTTATATATAGCTCCTCCACAGTTTAATTATAGTAGAAAGGAAGCCATTACACTTTTCAAAGCTTAGGATTTGTTGTGATAAGGAGGGGATTTATTGATTATTTGAGATACCTATGTTCAAATGTTTTATGTTGTGCTATTTATGTTACATGTGCAATTTTTTTGTTGGCATAAACATGTTGTCTTAGGATGTATGATAAATATTATTTATTCATTAAGTATGAAGGCACACTCAAAATTAATTAATAATTACAAATTACAAAAGCTGCTACAAGAAGGTTGAAGTTATGTATGTTGTTGTAATAGGTAAAACTCTCACTTGGAATATGTAAATTTTGGGTATTGTGTTATGATATGATAAGATGTAATTATGTTATTGAACTTATGGACTTAAGGATGTATTATTTTGGAATTTTGATGTCTTGAGCTAAAGTTATCCACACTTTATTTAGTAGGAATAATTGACAATTATGAGCTTTGAATCATGGATAATTGATGTAAATGTTTTCTTTGATTAAAGATTTGTGAATGATGAATTATTTGGGGAGATGAGGAGATAGCCTAATCAAAAGTTAAAATTGTTTTCTATTAAGAAATGCTTTGTGAAATAAACATGAAATGTTTATGAAAGCAAGGAAATGTGTTGGATGGAAGAATTTATCGAGTAACATGATTCAAGTAGAAGAAAAAGTATCTTAGAAATGAAGAATTCTTTGGATGAGATTTTCCCTCCTATTCTAGATAGGATTTCAAGTTTAGACTTTGATGTGGCATCATAAATGTAAGGTAGGAAGCTTTTAGATATGAAGAAATGATGCATTATTTATGGATTTATATTACAGGAGTTGCATATGAAAATAGTCCACATTTTCGTTGTCACCATGTAAATGTTTAGAATCGCTATGAGATTTGATGGTCTTAAGCCTCTTCAGTCCTAGTGCAATACGGCCCGAATTTTGAGTCATGACAATAACTAGGTATGGTTCCTAACAGTCTGATCACTATGTACAACGACAAGAAGATTGCAATTACATGCAATGATAGCAAGAAGATCCTTAAGCTTGGTCACATCGTAAAACATCCCAAGTTATTTTTTGGCTTCAGCCAACTTGTAACTGAAAAGGACATTTATTCGCACGTACTAATTGATTTCAAGAATAGGATCTAGCGCTCTGTGGCAATCAAATAAGTGACTCAAATTGCCCTGTACAAACAAGATAACAAAGGTTTATAGATACCAAACTCTCCTTACTAGAATATTAAAGTGGCTTTGTTTTAAGATATTGTTCAATACCCACAATAACCAGTAGTATATCTCAAACGCCTCAACAATTACTTTAGTAACACAAACCATTATGATATACACACAATTACTTTAGTAGCACAAACCATTATGATCAACACACAATTACTTTAGTAGCACAAACCATATCAACACACAAATGGAGCATCAACGTGATTGTCACTGCAGTAAAGGCCAGGTTGCTGAGTGAAACCCTGTTTCTTAAGCATCTTCCTAGCCCTCAACACCAGCTCCTGATTGGAAACTGCACCGTCTGTCTCAGCAATTATAGTCTGAATTGCATTGCTAAGAGCTCCGTAAGCTTCACTAGAATTTCCTGAAGGACTAGCATCAGCAGATGTCTGGTCCGTCTGGCAGCCACTGATTAGAATCCCTCCATCTGGTAGTGACCTCTTGTTTGCTCCAGCAAAAACCTCTTGCTTGCTACCTATTTCAGTTTCCAAGGCAGGCTTTACATATCCCTCATCATTCGCCTCCAGCTTCTGTTTGAGAAACTCCTGGGCAAGACTCCCGATCATCCCCAAGAATCCACCTTCACTTTCTCCATCACCATGTTGGAGTTTATTCAGAAGAACCTTCATGAACTTCTTCACTTTAGGACTAGCATCTTCTCCAAAGATATCAAAAAGGGTTGGTCGCAGCTTCCCAACATCAATGTCATTGTTGCCTGTTTTTTGCTTCAGTATTTCTATAAGAGTTGACAAAGGGAGAGATCTACTCTTCACATAGCCACTCTCACCATAGCCACCTTCTGTTTCCCTGTCATCAAAATTTTCCTCATCCTTGTGGTGGTGGTGGCGCAATCCAGAGGGGAGGTGAATTCCACGAGATTGAAATGCATCTTGAACAGTCTGGTGCAAGAAGCTTTTGAATCCAAACCCAGAAACTGAATCCTGCCCTTGACGCTTTGTGCTCTCTCCTATTTGCTCTTTAGTCTCATCAATAAGGCCACCACTGTGGCAAGAATCAGATACAATAGTTATGCGGCAGCCCTCTGGAACCTGATCAACAAATTCCCTGAAGTCATCATCTGTTCATGACCACCCCAACTAAAAGTTAGTATAAACTATTGCATATGAGATTAACCATAAGGTAATAGCCATTCACAAAATATTAACCAGATATTCAATAATTCCAGAAATTTCCCTTTCATATTTGAAGAGCCACAATCTAAACACAAAATGAAAGAATCATTTACAAGAATAGAAAATAATCTACATCTGTATGATCAATGAAAAATATTTATCTGCTTCAACATAATCGAAACAGTCCTAAGCCACCCATTGATAAGAGCAGGGAAGAGTTCTGCATACTAAAGTAGGATTTATTTGTCCTTATCTATGGTCTCGTAAGCCGACAACTCATTCTCAACTGATTTAGCTGGTACTGAACACTTGACAACTGTTGCATCATTTTTCTTTGCTTTTGCAAATAACATAAAAATCACCCTGACTTTTCTTTGTTTCCTTTAAAAGAGGTTATCTATAGTTGCACATGTCTTCCAAATTACCTTCCATAGAAATTTGGACCCGACTCTTTGTCTGGTTAGAACAAAAACAGGATGCTCATGCAAAACATACCTCCATTTCGGTTGATCCTTCCAATACCTTTTTAATCACCATAAAATTTAAGGTATCCAATTATCATCATCTAAAAAAAAAAAAAACGGGGACTCTTCGATTCACGACTCCAAATTCCAATATCAAACAGTAATTCACAGATGCACCCTTAACAATAGCCAACAAAAACAGCTTAAGACAGTGACTTGTTCGATGGTTATGCTACATGTGATCCTAATGTTGTAATCAATTATTGGAATAATCTAACAGTGTATTGTCCTGCTCGTTGTCCGACAAATAAATAATAGTACGGCATAAATCTATAAAAACAGTAATCCAGAAAGCCAACAAAATCACAGATAAGAAATTTCGTTAGATAATAAAATTAGGATGAGAAAAAAAGCGACAAATTTGATGAGATCCAGTGGCTACCAGTAATAAGATTCATGTCACAGGGCACAATACACTCATCATAGCCAGTATCATCATCCTCCCCAGTCTCCGCGGGCAGCCTCGTCCCATGTCCACTGTAGTGAACAAAAAGAAAATCGCCAGGCGCGGCCGATCGCACCAGATCGCTGAGGACCCTCCGTATGTTCTTCCCAGTGGGTTCAATGTATGAGTCATCAGTGTCAACCAAGATGGTAATGGCATCCTCAGAGAAACCATAACGATCCACAAGACACTGATACATCCTACGAACATCGTTTATGCAACCCTTGAGTTCCGCCTTGGTGCCTGGGTAATTGCATCCTATCAACACTGCTTTCTTTGCCATACTTCTTATGTTTGTGTAATTCCAAAAGATATTGCTCTTTGTATCTCTCTCTTCTAACGCCTAGGGATCGGAGTTTTTACTTCTCTATCTTTGTGATTCGGAAGATGCTCGCTAGGTGATTTCAAAAGCAAACATTACATATAATTAAAAGTCGTCCACCCTAATTTATCAAACTTTTACTGGTTACCGTCATTTTGGTTCAAACTTTAAGAATTATTAAATTATAAAATTAAATGGAATATTAACTTATGTCATATATTTATGATGTAAATTTTAATAAAATATATATTAAAAATTAATAAAATTTAATTAGAATGTCTTTTATATTTATATATTTCATGTTTTTGACATATTAGGTTATTATTAATTTTAATCAAAACATAGATAGGTTAATATTACATTTAATTTTATGATTCTAGTCTATTTTAATAATTTTAAAGTTTAAATAGTAACGTTCTGGTACACAAAAATTTAAATTTAAATTATTATTAGCCTTAAGACAGATTAAGCTGTAACAAAATTAAAAAATGGATTTAATGAAAAGGCTTAGTTACTAAAAAGGTTTTGAACTTTAATGTATTTTTTAAAATCTATCTTTGCTTTTATTTTTTAATGAAAAAATTATCCAAACTTCTATTTTTTCTCAAATTGATTCTCAAGTCAAAATCTAATCATTGAAAAATATACAAAGAATTATTTTGATTCCTAAACTTTTTTAAAAATTTTGGTTACACCTAAAAAAGAGAAAAAAATAACTAAAAATTATATAAAATCTTATCTAATTTGGTTTGATTCACTTTCAATATATAAAAAATTAACTAAATCGAATTGATTATTTTAATCTAAGTAGTTGAAATATAATTTTTTAAATAAATAATTTATTATAAAATATCATTAATTCATAATTCAAAAGTGAAAACTTAGATAATCATAATTTTTTCAAAATAATACAATGATAAATAGCTATTACCTTTCTTGTATACACATTAAATAGCTAAATTTTATTTTTAACAAATAATCAAATTATTTTTTATATTAACGAGTTTTTTATAAGAAAAATAACTTTACTAAAAATATGTAACAATTAAATATTAAAAATTCAAAAATAATAATTAAATAAATAATACATAAAATCTTATTTAATTTTTCTTTTTATATAAATAGTGACTTTTTCACTTTTCTATAGTGTTGGTGTTTTTATAATAATATAAAATTTAATAATTTTTTTATAACATTTCTTTAGTATAAAATATACTCCACTTTAATTTTAAAAGTATAATATATAATATAAAAATTTAATCCACATTAATTTTTTTAGGGCCCATTAATATATTATTTTATATAAATATTTAATTTGTTATAAAATTTAATCAATTTAGACTTAATTAATTATTTACTTTAAAATTTAAATACAATAAATTATTTTTATATTTTTATATAGAAAAATATTTTGTATAATTTTTCTATTAAAAAAGAATTAAACACTACATGAAAAAACAAATATACTGATGGAAAAATCCATTGGGTGGTGGGGTGAAAAAAAAAAAGATGGATCTAGAATCACAATAGAAGTGCTTAACCTGGGAACCCATGTCATAAATTTGCCCCTTAACCTGCTCCTCATCGCTAGCAAGAAAACCTCACGTTCATCCACCTGATGAGACTCAATGGATCCTGGAGTTGGCTATGACAGCTTCTCACTTGTCTATCAATATTAGCCAATAAAGTATTAATAATAATCCTAATAAGATAGTAATTAAAATTTTAATTTTAATTGATAAATATGGTATAACTTACATTAACAATATTGGATAGTGAATCAATGAAGATCTGCATGTCATGTTGCTTCGTGTGTGTATGCACGAAGACATCAACTGGCAAAACCTCGCGTCCCAGCTATTGAGTCTGTAATAAAGACAACAAAAAATAACATATTAGAAAACCTTAGTAAAATTAAATTTAAAGAGTGATAAAAGATAGTGAAAAATGAATTACTAGTCATCTTGCATGTTTTGAATGGGCCATAAACCCCTTATGTGCTTGGATGGATTTGAGTTAGGTCCTCCTTTCTCTGTTGTCCTATTGATGCTAGCCTAGTGAGATACAACCTGAGAGTGAGAAACATCCCACTATGTCTATCAGTGATCCCAAGCCTCGTCAGGCACTGAGGTCTCTTGCCCTTATGTTTCAAATTATGAAATATATCCTTATATTGCAATGCAACCTTCTTAAAAAAGGTTATCTATACCAAGTTATCGATCGTTGGTCCCGCTAAAATTGTTTCTATAATAATAATAAAGACACAAAAATTAGTAAATAAATAAAATTAAAATATATAAATATTTAAGTATAAATTTTGTTTACATTACATTACTTAAACTCTACCCAGTAAAAGGTTTTTGCAGAATATGAGACCTTCTTTCAAGTGTAGCCATCTATATGAATCTTCTACTTAAATATATTTTGGCATGATCATAAGCATCTATCATATGGATGCAAATTGAAAATAAAATAAAATATAGTTAGCTTGGTATTTTAATAAACAAATAAATAAAATACAAGAAATTAATTTATACATACCTCTCATGCTACAAAGTAATCTGAGGGTGTAACTTGAAAGTAGAAATAGTGCAAACTTCATCCGAGTCTGATGGCATAATAAGACCTTGAGATGTGGATGGATTTGAAGGCATAAAGGGAGCATATGTATGACCTATGTTAGGCGACGGAGCCCGAGGAGTAGAAGATGATGAATCAGGATAAGGAGTAAAAGAAGTAGGTGGGGTTGAAGTAAACAACAATGCAAGTGATTAAGCAGCCTAGCCCTAAGGAGGAATCAATGGTAGAGGTGACCTGTGAGCACGGTACATCTTGTGCTTGACATACCACCTTAAGTAGTTGTACCGAATTACTAGGTATACGTCATGTCATTTGAATATATATATATATATATTTGAAGTGTACATATACCTATAAATGAAAAATAAATGCAAATAAAAATCTTACTTACTCAAAATCATCATACTCCATATCATCTTTAGAAATTATATCTTTCAATAATTCAAATTCTAATTGTAGCTTCAATTCATTGTCTAACTAAATGTCTTCATTTTTGTCATCTAAGTTGATGAACAACTCATCCGGATCATTTAAACTTCCTAGTAGCTTGTCTTTTGTAAAATCAATGATAGACAAATTATCAATTTCATCTTGAAATAGAGCTTGAGATGATGTCTTAATAACATATTCATCCTTGATTTTGATAAATAATATATCTTTAATTTTACATACTGCCCACCAATAAATTTAATCCTATCGTAAACTAGGATAAGAAACATAATAAATTTGACAATCCTGCATCATTAATATAAATGGTTTGTATTTATTAAATCTATGCTTGTAGTTTATTTCGATAAGATTATAATTTTTATGCACTTTTATTCCCACATTAGGTGTTGGATCAAACCATTCACATTTAAAGAAAATATTTCATTTTATCGAAAGTGTTAATGACGGGTGCGTGCTATAAGAAATTTCGTAAGCTGTAAGTGCATAGGTTAGAAGTAGTAAAGTGTACATTATGAGTATAGGTATCATTCCCACAAGGATTAAGTTTTAAATACTAAGTATCTTATATCTTATTTTATCTAGAAAATCAATAAAGTTTATGAATGAAATTGCAAATAAGAAAATAAAGGGAAATACTGATAAAGATAAGAGATAATCAATGGATGAGAATGGCTAGGGGATTCAACTTCACTTGACAACCTTCTATTGGGTTCCTAATCCTTATCTAATCGGTTCATGGATCATGTACTACTATTGAGTCACTAAGGTGATCAATCAATCTCTCTTAAGTATTAATCGACATACAAATACATGTTAAGCAAACAATCTCTTAATATAAAAACTAAACATCATGCAATTGTCTCAAATAACAACACCTAAGGATAGCAATGTTTCATCAAGGTCTCTCAACTTTAAATAAAATAAAGGAATTGCTAAAGGCTCTGTTCCATAAAAAGCATATCTTAATAGTCGATTTGGAGAACTGAGTATGATTAATGATCGTTTAATTCATGTCATAAATTACTCAACAATTATTAACACAACGATGAAAGAAACCAAATAGACTTGAATTAAGAATACCCAATATAAGTCAAACAAGATCCATTTGCAACCCTAACCAAAATGAATTTAGTTCATAATAAAATAGAAAAGAAAATAATCAAATCAGTCTCAAGAGTATCCATGAACTTCTTTTTGATTTCCTTGATTGCTTGCATCTTTTCTCTCCCTCATGCCCTAATTCTAGCTTCTTTTTTCCCATTTAATAGTACTTAAATCATTTTATCCAAAGGGAAGCTTGTCGTCCTCTAAAAGGAAAGAGATCTTTCGAGTATTCAAGTTGCAATTTTGCCTTTAATAAGGCATACGACCATGTGACATAGTTGTGCTTCTCAATGATTATCAATGCTCTTATTAGCCATCCAAGGCGTACGACCATGTTTCGAGGCCATGTGTGTTGGTCGTCTACCTTTGCTCATGAAACTAAGGCACACGACCATGTTCAAAGGTCGTGCACCTTCCTTCGTCACTTTAATCTTCATTTTTTTTTTTTACAAAAAAACATGCATTAAGTTTATTAATAAGCAAAATAAAAGGTGTCAATGCATGAGTTTTAAGGAAAAATTAACTACAAAAGCAAGATAAATATGATACTAAATAAATTCCCCCAAACTTGAACTATTGTTTATTCTCAAGAAATCTTCTTTTTTTACTAATGCACAATTCAACATCTATTATTATTAGAATTTAGTTTAAAGGTCTATAAGAGAAGATTTATCTCAACTATAACCATGATTTTCCTGAATCAAGCAACTTCACTTATGATAATAACAAGTTCTAACTATTCATATGCAATTCTTAATCAATCAAACACAATAGAGTGTGTGTGGTCCTTGACATCATAGTTCATTTGTTATTTTAATCCTCTTTCTTATTCACATTTAGCAAGACTCTTCCCTAATTCTTAAGAATCACTCTTTTCCATTACTGTAGAACTTAACAACTTTAAAGAACATGAGGTCTTTTAATGGCGTGTAATGTAGGGATTGGGTTAAGGCTATCAATAAGTGGTTAAGTCCAAAGACAAGGGAATGATATCAAAACATGTGTTATACCAACAATGCAAATTGTAATTGTAATTAATAAGTGCATCTATCATGTTTGTTCCTTGTAAGACTTTTAAAAATACATCCATACATATACATACTTGTTCATGATGGCTATTCTTATTTCATTTCTTTTCTATTTTTTTCATACTTGCCACCCCTAAACTTGATTTAGACTTTATGCTCACATTTTTACAACTAGCATGCCTTTCTTGAAAACCGTTGCAATTATGCACATAAGTAACAATTTACACCATCTTATAATCGCATTCTAACTCTTTCTTTTGATAGGGTAGGTAAAAGATCATATAGGTTACATGGTTATAATAAGGGTAAGGGGCTAGAGAAAGAAAAGGCTAATTATACTCACAAAGGAGTATATATAAAGGCTCAAAGGGGTAACAAGGGTCAATGTATATTAAAGTATGGATGGGGGAATAATGGGGCAATCAAAGAATGCCTTAATCATTTTCTTAAAATTGCCAAATCCAAGAATTTCATCTCAAAGGTTAATTTAGCAAGTTCTAGTATATGTAGAGGTTTCCTCTAGCCCAAAGTGGTATGATTGAAAAAATCTCAAGAAAATTCATATATAGCTAAGTATGTAGAATTTATGTTATTGCGTCAAACAAATTTTTGAAAAGAAATATGATTATTAGGCTCAAGATATTATCAGAAGGGAAATTAACCTAATCAATTCCAAAAAATGATTATAAAATTTTGTCATCAATTTTTCACCTTAAAACCTCAAACCAAAACTAACCATACTAATTGCTATAATGGCATTTAACTATAAAAAGAAATTACTTCTAGACATAAAGGCTAAAATATTGTCATGTGTAGACATACGTGCAATAAAGTGTAACAAATAATTGAAGGCAAAAGAATTCAAAAGAAACCCTTCTACCCAAACTTAAACATCATTATCCTTAATGATCTGAA
The DNA here is from genome assembly GCA_949677035.1 of Omphalea diandra. NCBI lineage: Eukaryota > Viridiplantae > Streptophyta > Magnoliopsida > Malpighiales > Euphorbiaceae > Omphalea > Omphalea diandra. Next base: position 37,917 of record CATIWR010041859.1, read on the forward strand.
AGGAACAACAATTAACAGAGGAAGGAGACTTCACTTTTAAAGAGCTAGAGAAGAATGCTACAAGATGCTATCATAAACAAATAAGGCACAAGGAGCTACATAATAATGAGCCATGAGAAACATAAGAAGAGAGAAATATCGCATAACAATAATCGTAAGAGCTCAAAGGCCAAGTACAAGTACAAAATGCCTCTAAAGCAAAAAAACCATAGAAAATGAGAGCATAAAGCTCCTCATAATAAATGTCGAACACAAAGAAAGATAGAAAAAATTCAAATAGAATTCAAACCAAGATTAAACAAATAAAAGAAAAATTAAAAAGTACATCACAAACATTAGAGATATAATAAAAGACAAGATGGGATGATCAATCCAACTAGTACAAAGGTGGATGTAAATCAATATGATTGAAGTAGGCTTGAAGGCACCCATCAACATCCCACATTCATGAATCCAAATCTGCAAGTTAATGGTGAACGTCTTGTTCAAAAATAGTTTGGCAATGGTCCATATGTTCTAACCATGACTCCATTATTGCCAAGATCTCCTCAAATTTGTCCTATAAAAGGTGGGCATGAAATAGTAGTAGATGGCTCTCCCATAGGTGTATCTTAAGGTGGTAAACCCTCTTCTTCACTTTTTTCTACTTGAGCATCCCTAATTATCACATATTGATCACCCACCCTTTTAACAAGCCTAATCCACATCATATTCTCATAGGATAAGCAATAGTCACCTTAGCTTTGGTGAGGTGAGAAGTAGAGGAAGGCTCATAAGCTCGTACATTATGGGCTAGGATGGTCACAAACCCACCTACATGAATACCCTTAGTTTCTCACTTCGCAACCCTCCCCATATGATGAATGGTCCACTAAGTTATTTTTTTAGAGTGATCAAACTTCATATACCATAAGAATAACAATTCAATTTGATTGACTACCTCAGTGTTTTCCTTTCTACTCGTGACTAATGAAGAAAGCAAGCGATGCATTTATTTCAAAGAAGTTTCTTTTAATCTCCACCACCTTACTAGCTCGTGCCTTATAACGGGATGTACCACCCAAGGAAATCCAAACTTCTTGAATATCAAAATTCTCTTAAAAATCAATAAACCCATTGTTGTTAAGTTGAAAGGCTTTAGCAACATCTTCTAAAGATAGAGTATATGGTTTATTGAGCAATTGAAAAGTGATGTTACCAAAAGGATGAAGCCCCCTCGTTCTCCTAGATTTAACATGTAAACTAGCAAGAAACTCTAGAGTCAACTTGTAACATTTATATCCTCATTCATTAGCATTCTAACATTACAATATTCATTGCATAAATTATATGCAATCTCACATATATGCATTGGATAAATGATCACTTATATGTGAATTTGATAAGCATGACGATGACACTTGCACCGTTACATTTGGGACACTTGAACATATATGAAATGTCTACATAGTTACATGATAAATTATCTTTATGTTGAGTACATGTTATAGCATCATAAATAATGGTGTTTTAAAGCTTATTTAAAAGTATAAGGAGCATATGTGGATTAAAAAATGGATGAAGGTGATGAAAGAGTGAAAAAGAGGGATTAAAATATGAAAAGTGAACTTCTAACCAATGAAAATGAGACACCAAGATCTTGTCTTATTAGAATAGGTTTACAAATTGAATTTTTCATCCTTTAAGAACATATTAGAGAGGAAAAAAAAGAAAGAGAGAGCTAAGGAAGAAGAAGAAGAAAAAGAAGAATAAGAATAAGAGGAAGAAGACAAAGAAGAAGAAGAAGAAGAAGAAGAAGAAGAAGAAGAAGAAGAAAAATAAAAAGAAAAAGAAAAAAGAAGAAGAAGAAGAGGAAAAAAAAGAAGAAGAAGAAGAAGCCAAGACGGAGAAGAAGAAGAGGAAGAAGAAAAAGAAGAAAAAGAAGAAAAAAAAAAAAGAAAAAGAAGAAAAAGAAGAAGAAAAAATGAGCTACCTAAGAAGGAACCCTAAATTTTTCTAGTTTTGGGAAAAAAGGTAGGTTAATTATCTTCTCCCCACATAAAATTCCTCACTCGTGACATGTTAATCATGCATGCTTAGTAAGAATTATGGAGTATTTAAGGTGGTGCTCATGTATGGAGGTTATAGCTTAAGAAGAACAGAGCTAATTGTGTTGGTTTTGTTGTTAGAGCAACTTATTGCACCTACGATTTCATAAACCTAGAAGAGGAATTATGGAAAGTTTACACCATGAAAGTTGTATCTTTATGCCCATCTAAAATTATGTAAAATAGTTTTTCTTAATTTGGTGTTTGTGAAGAGCCATGGCTCCTTCATTAGGGCTAGTTCATAACCAACCGAAATCTCTATAGTTTGGTTGTTTTCATATATTTTAATGACCTTATGTGTTGATTTAGACAAAGTGAAAAATATGAAATTTTTTGGGTTATATCCCCTCTAAGTACATGTTAATAAGTTTTTCTTAATTTGTTGTATGGAAAGAGATATACCTCTTTTATTGTGACTGACCTTGAACTTGATGAAGCCTATTTCACTTTTTAATTCTGTTTTTTAAGAATTTAATGGTCATATAATGGGAATTTAATGATGTTTCAAACTTAAAGGTTATATATTTATGTCTAATCTACATACCTGTAAAATAGTTTTGCTAAATATATCATGGTTGATGAGATATTGCTCCTTTATTTTGACTAATTCTTAATGTGTTGAGAACCTACTCATCCTGAGATTGACCATTTATTTTAGTGACCTTATAGACTTTAACAATGTTTAGAACATAATAAATGTTACTTTATATGATATGTATCTATTGGTTTAAATATACTAATGATTGTAAGACCTACTCAAACTGAGATGACATTGAAATAAGGCAGAATTCAAAAATTCACCATATTTTCTATGTATCTTATATCAATCTTAAAATTGACTATGGTGTGTCATTATATGTCTAGTTTATTTGTAAAAAAGAATTGAGTCATTTGGATAAGTATATCTAGAGTTATTATTATGAGAGTGTAGCAAGGTCAAGTTGCCATACAAGAAAAATATGTTAAACACTAGGTCCTCTTGCATGAAACATGATCATAGTTGCATACCAAGCATTCATGCTTATTTTGACATACTTATAACCATGTATGTATCAAATGTTAGGATCTTAAAACTTTAAGGAAGTCTAAGAAAGAGGTCTAAATCTACCATAAAGGTTGGTCACATCAAAAGGTGAGTAAAAGCCATAATTGGATTATAATGTGTATGTGTGATGATTTTATAATATGGTTATGTTCTATTACATATATATGTGATTGAATTGTGACATTTTACATATGAATACACATAAAGTGAGAAGTATATGATCTTAATAATTATTGAGTATACCATTATGAATGAACACTTGCATATGGAACTAAAAGGATGTTGTGACTGGCTTGTCAAAACCTTGAAAATCACTTGAGAAAAGAGATCAATATGTCTTATTAGCAGATGTTATTGATCAAATAATTCACTTGTTATATGCTAGCCAACAAAATCAAATGTCACTTGAATCACATGAATTCTCAGAAGCAATGTTTGCCTTACAAGGTCACGCCAAAATCAATCTATTGCATTTGCACTTGCATAGTCAATTCTTATACTTGTAATGTATCATGATGATACTTGATTGTTGGTTATGCCATAAAAATCTGATTGTTATTTTTATTTATTGAGTCATGACTCAACAAATCATAATTATGTTTTTTTAGATACTAAAGCATAGGGTTTGGATACTTTGGAGTGTAAAGTTTTGCATATAGACACATGAAGCTCAGGTCAGTAGCTAAATTCTAGCTCTTTGTCTCCTTGTGTCATGTACATATACCTATATAGAAATCAATTTATGGTCACTAGCCTTGAACATTAGTTAACATATATGTACATAAATACATGTTGCATGTGTATGTATGATGAATCAACCTTTATGCATATGTATTTTTTGACATGAATGCCATGATTAGTAAATGAAAATAGTTGTTGCAGTTTTTGGTATCACAGTAGGGATAGGTTCCATAATCACATACATATGAACATGACATGACTTTTGCACTATTATGGATTATCATATAACATAGTCTTATATGTCGATAGGGCAATAACATAGGGTACTCATGGTAATACCAATGACTCAACATAGAGAGGGAAGTCAACCAATTTGCATTCCATATAAGTATCATACCAACCATTAAGAGATCAGTCTATTGATAGAGTTAGATCTCCTACACATTCTTATGCATAACACATATCTCATGGGCAACCGCAATATAGAATTAGTGAACCAATAGTGCAGGGTCCATAAAATCAAAGAGAAAGAAGGTATGACATATATAAAAAAATACGGTATAGTAGACTTCAGTGGTACCATAGATTTAGTAGTGGCAAAGACATGGTTAAAAAGAACACAAAGAGTTTTGAATTTGATTAAATGCATAATCGAAGACAAGTTTGATTATGCAGTGTTGCTATTATAGGGGGATACATATGATTGGTGGGAAACTATTCTAGGGAGTGATGTCCAACCTCTAGTGCTAACATGAGATGATTTTCTTCATGTGTTCAATAATAATTACATGCCAAAAGTTACAAAAATGATAAAATAAGGAAAATTTTGAATCTGAAATAGGGGAAGATGACTGTAAGGTAAAATTTAATCAATTATCTCATTATGCATCCTTTATGGTGGTCACTGACAAAGACAACTGTTGAAAGTTTGAAGAGGGATTGAGATATGAGATCAGAAATAAGATCATAGCTACTGATCTTGAAGCTTATACCAAGCTAAAAGTTGCAGCAATCAGGGTGGAAAGAAACAAAAAGAAAGGACAGAGCAACAAGTAAAAAGGGGGCCTATTAAGTTTGCGAGAGATTTTAATAGAAAGAAAGGTAAACATGAAGATTGTATGCCATTACAATCCAGTGCTAGGGGTGGTTACTCTAGCTATAGAGGTAGGGATTAGGAGTTCCATCATATGCAGACAGAGGTCAAGGCCAAGTTATGCAACAACGACCCTTATATGTATACTGTGTCAGGCAACATATGGGTGAATATAGAAAATTGACTAGTGGGTGCTACTTTTGTGGGTCTTTTGATCATATGCTTAAAGATTGTCCTGAAAGATCTAGAATGTCAGAGGTACATTGAGGCAGAGGCAGAGCTACAACACAGTCCTACAACACAGTCCATAGTTGAAGTTTCAAAAACTAGTGGAGTTAGAGTATCATTTGGCATGGGTAGAGGTAGAGGTAGAATAACTATAGCATGTCAAGGTATAAGCAAATTTGAAGGTCAAAGTTCTAGACCCCTGACATAGGCTAGAGTATTTGCCATGACTAGGTAAGAAGCTATTACAACTCCAAAAGTTATCACTGGTAAACTTTTTCTCCATGATTTAGAAGTTGATGCATTAATTGATCCTAGCTCTACACATTGATTCATTTCATTGAACATGACACCACAATTATGTAGTAAGCATCAACCTTTAGGTTTTAACCAATGTGTTAGTACTCCTTTGAGAGATGTGATGATTATGGATAAGGTATGTCGTGATTATGTTATTCACAGTGATGACATTGAGTTAAATGTTGATCTTTTAGTATTGCCACTTCATGAATTTGATATGATACTAGGTATGGACTAGTTGTCCAAATATCATGCAATGGTGAATTGTTTTACTAAGAAAGTTGTTATGGAATCTCTAAATAAAACAAGAGTTGTGTTTTAGGGTGAAAGCAAATTGTACCTGTATGTTTAGTTTTTTCTATCAAGGTTTTTTGTATGATTAAAGGTGGTTATGAGGTTTATTTGGCACTTGTGGTAGACACAAGGTTTATAAATGAATTACTTAGAAATATTCCAATGGTAAATGAGTTTCTATATGTGTTTCTAGTTGACTTCCCTGGTTTGCCACTTGACAGGGAGATAAAATTCACAATTGAGTTAGTCCCAAAAACAACATCGATATCCATTCCATTTTATAGGATGGCTCCAGTTGAGTTGAGAGAATTGAAGACCCAATTGCAAGAGAGTTTTGATGAATTAAAAAATAGATTGACATTTGTTCTAGTGTTAGCCATTCCTACAAGCAATGAAGGATTTGTAGTTTACAGTGATGCCTCTCATCAAGGTTTGGGATATGTTTTACAGTAGCATGGTAAAGTAATTGCATATGCATCTAGATAATTGAAGCCTTATGAATTATCTTACCCAATACATGACCTAGAACTTATTACCATTGTGTTTGCTTTGAAAATATGAAGACATTATTTGTATGGAAAAACTTTTCAGATATTTGCAGATCAGAAGAGCTTAAAGTATTTGATGAGCCAAAACAAATTAAACATGAGACAGAGGCAATGGTTAGAACTGCTAAAAGATTATGATTGCACCATTGAGTATCACCCAAGGAAGGCAAATATGGTTATGTATGCTTTGAGTAAGAAATCAAAAAGCAATGTAGCTTATTTACATGTATTTTCATTATCTTATTTAGTTTGATTAATAGTTATGAATATGGAATTCAAAAAAATACGGTATTGATTGTTACTTTTAAAGTGAGACCAATGTTGCATGATTGAATTAAAGAAGCATAAAGTTACAAAGGATGATTAAAATAGTAAAACAAGGGAGACCTATTGATTTTGATATTTGAAATAATGCATTGATGTTGGGATCTCGTATTTGTGTGCCTAATGTTGATAACTTGCAAAGAGAAATCCTAGAAGAAGCATATAATAGTTCATATGCCATGCATCCAGGAATGACAAAAATGTACAATACCCTATGATCTTATTTTTAGTGGCACAAAATGAAGAAAGATGTAGCAGTCTATGTCTCAATATGTGTGACTTGTCAGCATATCAAAATAGAACATCAAGCACCAACTGGAAAATTGAAACCATCAACGATTACGGTATGACAATAGGAAAGAATAACCATGGACTTTGTATATGGGTTACAGAGAACTTTGAAGAAGAATGATGTTATATGGGTGATCATTGATAGACTAGCTAAGTCAACTCACTTTTTGCCTATTCGAAAGGGTAGTTCACTTAAGCACTTAGCCAAGAAATATGTGGATGAAATTATCAAATTACATGGCATTTTAGTGTTCATTGTATCAGATAGAGATCTATGATTTACATTTTGATTTTGGGTCAGTTTACAACAGGCTTTGGGTACCAAGTTGAGTTTTAATACTACTTTTCATCCTCAGACAAATGGACAATCAAAAAGGACAATTTCGACACTTGAAGACATGCTTCAAGCTTATGTGATAGAGTTTAAAGGTACATGGAATGAATATATTCCCTTGATTGAATTTACTTATAATAATCATTATCATAGTAGTATATAGATGGCACCATATAAAGCACTATATGGAAGAAAATGTCAAAGTCCTATCTATTAAGATGAAGAAAGGATGTGTGTTTTAAAAGGGCCAAAACTATGCAAGACACTGCAGATAAAGTGAAGGTAATCAAGAGCAAACTTAAAGTAGCACAAGACAAGCAAAAGAGTTATGCAGACCAACACAAAAAAGAAATGGAATATGAGATAGGAGACAAAGTGTTACTTCGGTTTCACCATGGAAAGGAATAATTTGATTTGGTAAGAAAGGGAAACTAAGTCCTCGATACATAGAGCCATATGAGATCCTAGAAAGAATAGGTCCATTAGCTTATAGGCTAGCACTACTGCTAGAGATGGCTCATATTCATGATATATTTCATGTGAGTATGCTTAGAAAATATCAGTCTAATCCTACACATATACTTAGGGATCCAACTATAACAATTGCAGATGATGTAAATTATGTTGAAGAACTAGTAAAAATCATTGGTTATAAGACAAAACAGTTATGAAATTGAAAAATCCCTTTAGTTAAGGTGTTATAGAGAAACCACTCACAAGAAAAGGCTACATGAGAAACTAAAGAGAACATGAAATGACAATTTCCATATTTGTTTACAGGTATTGAATTTCGAGGATGAAATCTTTTATAAAAGAGGAAGACATGTAATATCTTTATCCTCATTCATTAGCATTCTCATATGAATATATTCATTGCATTAATGATTTACAATCCCACATGAACATATGCATTGAAAAAAATGAATATTTATATGTGAATTTAATAAGCATGATGATGACACTTGCACCATTATATTTGGGACACCTGAACATATATGTAATGTTTGTATAGTTACATGACAAATTATCTTATGTTTTGTGAATGTTATAATAATAAATAATGGTGTTTTAGAGCTTATTTCAAATTATAAGGAGCATATAGGGATTAGGAAATGGATGGAGGTGATGAAGGAGCAAAGAAGAGGGACTAAAAGAGGAAAAGTGAACTTCCAACCAACGAAAATGAGACACCATGATTTTGTCTTATTAGAATAGGTTTACAAATTGAATTTTCATCCTTTAGGAGTATATTAGAGAGGGAAAACATGAGGGATAACTAAAGAAAAAGAGAGCTAAAGAAGAAAGAATGAAAAAAAGAAGAAGAAAAAGAAGAAGAAGCAGGAGGAAAGGGAGAAGAGTGAGCTGCCTAAGAAGGAACCCTAAGCTTTTTAGATTTTACGAAAAGAGGTAAATTAATTTATCTTTTTCCCATATAAAATGCCTCATTCATGACATGCTAATCATGCATGGTTAGTAAGAACTATGGAGTATTTTAGGTAGAGCTCATGTATAAAGGTTGTAGCTTAAGAAAACTAGTGCTGATTGTGTTAGTTTTATTGTTAGAGTAGTTTGTTGCACCCATGATTTCCTAACCCTAGAAGAAGTATTAGGGAAAGTGTAAACCATGAAAGCTATAATTTTATGTCCCACCTAAAATCTTGTAAAACAGTTTTGCTTAATTTGCTATTTGTGAAAAGCTATGGCTCCTTTATTAGGGCTGGTTCACAACCAACTAAAATCTCCCTAATTTGGTTGTTTTCATATATTTTAATGACATTATGCGCTGACTTAGACAAAGTGAAAAATATGAAATTTTTAGTGTTATATCCTCTATAAATACCTATAAATCAGTTTTGCTTAATTTATTGTGTGGAAAGAGATATACCTCTTTTATTGTGACAGACCCTAAACCTAATAAAGCATATTTCACCTCTTAGTTCTATTTTTCAAGAATTTGATGGCCATAGAATGGAAATTTGATGATAATAAAAACTTGAAATTTATATATTTGTGTCTAATATACATTTTTATAAAATATTTTTGCCAAATATAACATGGTTGTTAAGATATTGCTCCTTTATTTTAATTGATTCTCAATGTGTTGAGAACATGCTCAACCTAAGATTGACCATTTATTTTGGTGACCTTATAGAATGAATTTTGCAATGTTTAAAACATGATAAATGTTACTACATATTGTATGTATCTATTGGCAAAACTTTTTACAATTGGATTTGTAAACTTTTATATATACTAATGACTGTAAGACCTATTCAAACTGAGATGACATTGAAATAGGGCAGAATTTAAAAATTCACCACATTTTCTATATGTCTTATATTGATCTTAAATTTCACTGTGTTGTATCATTATGTGTTTAGTTTACTTGAAAAAAAGAATCGAGTCATTTGCATAAGTATATCTAGAGTTATTATTGTGAGAGTGTAGCAAGGTCAAGCTGCCATACAAGAAAAATATGCATAAACACTAGGTCCTCTTGCATAGAACATGACCATAGTTGCATACCAATCATTCTTACTCATTTTGATATACTTATAACCATGTATGTATCAAATGTTAGGATCTCAGAACTTTGAGGAAGTCTAAGAAAGAGGTCCAAACCTATTGTAAAGTTTGGTCGCATAAAAAATGTGAGTAAAAGCCATAATTGGATCCTAATATGTATGTGTGATGATTTTATGACATGGTATGTTCTATTACATATATATGTGATTGAATTGTAACATTTCACATGTGAATACACATTAAGTGAGAAGTTTATGATCTTAATGATTACTTTGTATACCATTGAGATTGAACACTTGCATATGGAACTAAAAGGATGTTATAACCAACTTGTCAAACCCTTGCAAATCACTTGGAAAAAGGGACCAATATGTCCTATTGGCACATTTTATTAATCAAATGATTCACTTGTTATATGTTGGCCAACAAAATCAAATGTCACTTAAATCACATGAATTCGCGAAAGCAGTGTTTGTCTTGCAAGGTTACAAAAAAATCAATCTATTGCATTTTCACTTGCATAGTCAATTCTTGTACTTATAATGTATCATGATGATAATTGATTGTTGGTTATGCCAAAAGAATCTTATTATTATTTTTATTCAATGAGTCATGACTCGCCAAATCAATGTTATGTTTTTCATATATTGAAGCATAGGATTTGGATACTTTAGAGAACAAAGTTTTGCATATAGACATATAACACTCAGGTCATCGGCTAAATTCCAACTCTCTCTCTCATTGTGTCATGTACATATGCCTATATAGGAATCAATTTATGGTCACTAGCCTTGAACTTTAGTTAACATATTTGTACATTAAATACATGTTGGATTTTGTATGTATGATGAATCAACCTTTATGCATATGCATTTTTGGACATGAATTCCATGATTAGTAAATGACAATGGTTGTTAAACAACTCTTTGTGAGAAAAGGTATAGAGCTTCATAAATCTCTCCCATTAAAGAACCCTAAGGTACTCTTGAACTTGATCAAGAAATCCTACATTAGCAAAAAACATTTACATCTATGAATTTGATGTGAAAATAGGATGGTTAGAGAGGGTGCCATACCTTAGTTCGTGTTCATCTATCCTGAAGACCAGAGAATCACCTAGGGTATGAGCATGGCTTGAGGAACCTTGTCCATACTTTGTAAAGGTCTTTTGCCGCTTACCCATAATGACTATAACGATTTAAAGGTCTTAAAAGGTTTTTGGATGGATTTTTTATAAAAGGAAAGTCGAATTAAGGATAAAGAAAGATGGTTGTACGACTGGGTCTAAGGTTGTGGAGAAAGAAGTGAGAAAAAGATGAAAGACTCAAAGGTTAAAAGGCGATTTTAAAATTCACACAATTATATAGAGTGGTCGTGTAATATGGATATCTTTGAGATGGGGTGTAGGAAGCACACACAATCATGTCACATGGTTGTGTATCCTATAAATGTTTAGGATTTAAGGGACTAAGAAGGCATGGTTGTGTCTTTAGTCTGTGTAATCTTATTTTCCTTTGCTCGAGTGTTTTCTTGTGATGCATCATTGTGTCTTTAGGTCGTGTGATGTCCTAAGAGCTTGTTTTACAAAGATTAGTCATCCTAATGACCATAGGACTTACCCCCTAAGTTTATATACTCATCTTAATCTCTTTTATACATAAAATTCGTAAAAAACACAAGGGAACATTCCAAATTCATACAAAACACCAATAACACAATTAGAAAGTATAAAAAATAATATAAAAAGTAATAAAAAAAAAAGTGTGAAAGAAACTCCCCCAAACTTATTTGAAGCTTTAAATATTAAATCCTTGAACCTTACCTATAAAATAGAAGAACATCACATTTAAGAGAGATAATAGAATGAGAAAATAAATCACCCAAAGAAAGATAAGAACAAAATTATAGGGATTGCCCCATGGATATGCTAATTTAATGTCTCTAGCTTGACCCTTGTGTTTGGCTTTCATGTAGAGGCATTTAGGAGAAATAAGGTCCCCCCTTTGGCATACCATCTCCTTCATAGTATGGCTTTAATCATTGTCCATTAACTTTAAAAGGTTCACCCCTAGAGTTGTTGATCTTTGTGGCATCATAAAGATAAATCTTGGCTATGGTGAATGGGCCTGACTGACGAGACTTAAGTTTTCCTAAAACAAGATAGAGTCTTAACTTGAATAAGAGAACTTTTTGGCCCTCTCTAAAATCCTTTAGAATAATATGGCTATCTTGCCATTTTTAGTCTTCTCTTTATAGATGTAATTACTTTTATAAGCCTGAAGACGAATGGCTTCAAGTTCATTAAGTTGCAGTTTCCTCTTTTCACTGGCAAAATGCAAATCAAAGTTTAAAAACTTTGTTGCCCAAAATGCTCAATGCTCCAATTCTACCGGCAAGTGACATGTCTTCCTAAACACCAAACGGTGAGGAGTGGTACCAATTGGTGTCTTATAGGTAATCCTATACACTTAAACTGTATCCAAGAGCTTCAACGACCAATCCATCCTTAAAGAGTAGACCTTCTTTTCAAGAATATGTTTGATTGCCCTATTGGTCAGCTTCACTTGGCCACTCATTTGAGGATGGCAAGGCATTGCAATCTTATGCATCACTCCATACTTTTTGAATAAGGACTCAAACTATCTATTGCAAAAATGTGACTTCTTATCACTTATAATCTCACACGGAGTTTCAAAGGTTGTGAAAATATGTTTCTTTAAGAACTATAGCACTACCTTGGCATCATTAGTTGGGGTGGCTATGGCTTTAACCCACTTAGAGATGTAATCAACTGCAACTAAGATGTATTAGTTCCAAGGGACTTTAGGAAGGGGCCTATAAAGTCGATTCCCCAAATGTCAAAGAGTTTTCCTTCAATCATGGAGTTCAAAGGCATCTCGTTCCTCTTTAAGATATTACCTATTCTTTGGTACCTATCATAAGAGTTGGTAAAAGCAAAAGCATTATTAAATAACGAAGGCTAAAAGAATCCACTTTGCAATACCTTGGCGTAATTTTGGATAGACCAATATGTCCTCCGCATTCTCGAGTATGGCAATGGAGTAGAAATTCTCCCATCTCCTCCTTTAGTGCACACCTTTTTATAATACCATCGACACATTCTTTAAACAAATAAGGTTCATGCCACAAATAAAATTTCACATCATGCAATGGGCATTACAAATGCAAGGACTAATATCGCTTACCAAATTGTTTACAAAGTCAACAAACCATGCTAATGGAGGGCATTTAAGAGCAAAGTTGCTCATCTAGGAAGGACTTATTGATAGGGACACTTGCCTCTTCCTCGCGGGGATGTTGTAAGCATGAGAGATGACTAGCAACTAAGTTCTCTATGCCCTTCTTATCCTTAATCTCTAAGTCAAACTCTTGGAGCAAAAGAATCCATCATATAAGTCTTGGCTTTACATCTTTCTTCGCTAATAAGTAGTGAACTTTAAAACCATGCAAATAAGAGCAAAATTTATCAAGCGCAAGCACAATGGCCAAGAGTTCTTTTTTCGTAGTGGCATAATTATGTTGGGCATCATTAAGAGTCTTGCTTGCATAGTATATAACATGAAGCTTTTTATCCTTCCTTGGCCCTAAAATAACTCCAACGATGTAGTCACTTGTATTGCACATCAACTCAAATGGCAAGGCCCAATCCAGTTTTATCATGATCGACATAAAAGTGAGTTCTTTTTTTAACTTAAGAAAAGTATTTATAATTAGCAGTGAAGGTAAAAGGAACATCCTTAGTTAAAAGGTCACAAAAAGGTTTAGAAATTTTCTGAAAAATCCTTGATGAATCACTGATAAAACCTGCATGTTCTAAAAAGGTCCTTATCCCCTTCATGGATGTTGGAGGAGGCAATTTATATATAACCTCGATCTTTGCCTGATCCACTTTAATACCTTTGGATGAAATTTTATGCCCAAGCACGATGCCATCTTGTATCATAAAATGGCATTTTTCCTCATTAAGCACAAGAATGTTTTCTTCACATCTTTCTAAAACCCTATCAAGATTAGCCAAACAAATATCAAAAATATCACCAAAATAGAGAAGTCATCAATAAATATTTCTATCGTTCTTTCCACCATTTTAGAAAATATGGTCATCATGCATCTTTGGAAAATGATTGATGCATTGCATAGCTCAAAAGGCATTTGGTGCATTGCATAGCCCAAAAGGTATATTCCTATAAGCAAAAGTATCATATGGGCACATGAATGTCATCTTTTCTTGATCTTCAGGTGCTATTTGAATTTGGTAATAGCCCAAGTACCCATCTAAGAAGCAATAATACATATGCCCTACATGTCTCTTCAACATTTGATCAATAAATGGTAAATGAAAATGATCCTGATGAGGTGTTGAGTTTAACTTCTAATAGTGAATACATACTCTCCACCCCGTCACAATCCTGGTAGGGATGAGTTCATTGTTATCATTGGTCGCAACCGTCATCCCTCCCTTCTTAAGAATTACTTAAACCAAAATAATCCATGGGTTATCCAAAATAGGGTAGATGATCCTCACAACTATTAATTTTACTACTTCCTTCCTAACCACCTCCTTTATATTAAGGTTTAATCGCCTTTGGTGTTCTATAATGGGTTTGTGATTACCTTCATTAAAATTTTATGTATACTAAGTGTAGGACTAATCCATCTAATGTTCACTATAGTATACCCCAAGGCTCTAATCCTATTTTACAACACCCTTAATAGTTTTTCCAATTATTTTTGGGTAAGCTCATTAAAAATGATGACTAAAAGGGTATTATCTCTCCCTAAGAATGCATACCTAAGGTAATAGGGTAACAGTTTAAGCTCAAGTTGAGAAGGTTTAAGAATTAAGGGTAGGGTTACCTCAAGATATTTCTTATAATCTAAAGGCTCAATAAGAGAAGAAGAAGGAGCATAACAAATTTCTAGATTTTGGATACTTACCTCTGTGGCATCTTCCTTTTTTTCTTCCTTTATACTTACCAAGGCCATCGTTTCAATTTTCAGGATTCCTTCCTACTCTTAAAAGACTTCCTTAATGCACTCTTTAATAACATCAATCCTCGATCATCATTCATCCTCCATAGGTTTTGTTTACCACTTTATTCGTGTTGAAGACCACTTCCTCATCTCTCACTCTTAAGGTGAGTGTGCCTTCACTAACATTAATTAAAGCACACTTTGTTGCTAAAAAGGTCATCCTGAAAGCAATGGGATTTTCCTATCCACCTCCATGTCAAAAACTACAAAGTCCACTAGGATGATGAACTTGTCTACTTTGATAAGAATGACCTCAATTATTCCTTTAGAATATATGATTGAATAGTCAGCTAATTGGATGAAAATCTTGGAGGGTTTCATCTTGCCAGTACCTAATTTTTTAAAAATAGACAGGCATTAAATTGATGCTAGATCTTAGATCATAAAGGGCTTTTTCAAAAGAAAATTGACCAATATCATAAGTGTTGTCCCTTGGTGCCTTAGAAGGCAGAGTTAAATAGTGCAAAGGCAAATTAATAGCTTGAAACTCAATGCGAAAATGAGTGAAGAATTAACACACAAGATTTATAAAGGTTCAGCATAACTTACCTATGTCCTCTCCTCTAGTATTCTCATTAAAAACTTCACTATATAGATAGCTTAAGGTGTTATCAATAACCTTTACAAGAGTACATTTCTAGGTACTACCAAGCCTTTATAGATGATAGATTTTCAAGCACTATCAAATCCTTGGAAGTAGTTTACAATTACTTGTTAGACTTTATCTTAAAGTAGTTTACATGTACTACCTTAAACCTTTCACAAGAGATACTTTCAAAGGGTTTCTCAATATCAAGTTACATAAACAAGATTATAACACTTTTTATAGAAGGGGATCTCTCTCACTCAAGCAAGAATGGATGATTAAATCACTTTCACAAGGTATACTTAATGTGAGTGGGAATGTAAAGTGGGTTCTTGAGAAGCTTATCCTTCAAATTCTATTTTAAAGATAACTCTTTATAGTTCTATCTTAAGCTTGATTAATGAATCTCTCTTGAATGTTAGATCACTTCTTAATCATAGTATAATAGCTTTTTTCTTTAAAATTGCTTTCACAATAGATTCATCACTTAATAGCATAATTTTTCTTTTTTTTTTTTCTATTGAGAACGGTTCCTTTTATATGGTGAAATAAGAAATTAGCTAATAGAAAAGGAAGCTATCACTTCATATTAGTTGTATGCAATCAACACTCATTGAGAAAATTCCATGCCTATTGCTGGAGAAATCACTTTTGTTGATTTCACACAAATAGATAGTTGACAATTAATATTTAACTTCAATGATTATTGGTCCTATCGACACGCCCATTGAAACTAGTTGTTAAAGCTTGGTGGCTCAAAGCTTTTCCTTTCTCCTTTTTTTAATATTTTTTCCCTTTTTCTCCAATGGCTATTAAACATATGCTATGATTGTTAATTTTAAACTCAATCAACACTTGTCATTGATTTTCAAAAAGTGTGAACTTCACGCTCTGTTTCTCAGAATTTCTAAAAGTGATTCAATGTCTGTTAGAGGTCTCAACAAGCTTATTAGACACATCCCCACACCTGTTGTCTTATTGAGTACACCTTGTTAGGAGGTCCAAAAGATGCAAAATAAACTTGAGCATTAATCCAATGCCAATTTCAAAAGCACAATGCTCGTTGCGAGGTTTAGAGAGTGTGGCTTAAACTATAACACTTTTCCAATGCTTGTTGAGAGGAAATAACTCTCGTTAAACTGTTCAACTAAGTTTACTATGACTTTTACTCTTCAACACTTATAGTTTTTCAACCTTGAATCATTTAACTCAAGTGTGTTAGCAGTAAATTCTTCTCCAATTTTCATGGTTTAATGATTGATGTACCTACAATAAATAGCTTGAGTAAAGGTTAGTCCTAAGACTTATTTATGATCATCAAAATAAGGACTTTGAACTTCGAATGTTCAATAATAAGGTATAATGAAACTCCTTAGGTCTCCTCTTTTTGGAGGTAATTTATTGAGTAGGATCACACTACACTCCTCAGTCAAGTTGACTCTCTCATATTCCTCCAATTTGCTTTTCTTTTAAAGGATGTTCTTCATAAACTTGGCATATTTAGACATTTGGTAAGCACTTTCACAAATGGTACATTAATTTGGATCTTTTTGAGCATATCCAAAATTTTACAAATTGCTTGTCCACCGTATTTTGCTTGAATCTTGAAGGGAAAGGAATGAGAAGTACATACGGTTTGACCTTCTCTTTAGGCTTGTCCTCCGTGATCAACTCTTCTTTTTTACCCACTTTGCCCTCTTCCTCTTTTTCTTCCTTTTCAACTCTAGGATGAAATTCCTTACCACTCTTCAAGGTGATGGCTTTCACATGATCTTTTGGGTTGGTTTCGGAAGAGCTAAGTAAAGTACCTCAAGATCTAGAGCTAAAGGCGTTGGCTATCTATCCTATTTAGATCTCAAGGTTGTGGATGGAGGAAGAATGATTTTTGTTGCCTTGATTTATTTTAGCCTTTAGTCTCTTCATATTCTCCTCATAATGTTTAAACTTAACATAAACTTTGGTTATAATTTTTTCTAAAACATTATCTAAGCTTGATTTCTTTTCTTGAGGTTGCTAGTTTGGTGGTAGGGATTGAAAACTAAGTGGTCCTTAAGTTTTAGGGTTAAGGATATTGTTGTTGGACTAAGAGAAGTTAGGGTGATTACACCATCCAGGGTTATAGGTATTTAAGTAAGGGTTATTGGGTTAACAGTTAATGTTCCCTACATAGTTCACTCACTCTTAGGCAAAAGGATTTCTTGCTTGGCAATCAACATTCTTATTCCCACTTTCTCCATAAAAAACACATACAACCTGCAATAAAGGAAAAGACACAACGTTACAATTAAAAGCACTTAATTATTTGGACAAGGTGGATACCTGAGCCTGTAAGATTTGAAAGGCATCCATGTTGTGAACCTCTGCTACTTTCTTTGGCAAAGTCCTCTCATGAACTTGAAAATTGTTATTCGTCATTGTCTCAATCAATTCATAGGTTGCATCCATTCTTTTATCTGATAAAGATCCCCAACTGATGCATATATAGTGATCTTGATTTACCCAAAGAGCCCATTATAAAAAGTGTGCACTATGGACCATTTTGGAATTTAATGGTTGGGGCACCTACTCAAAAGATCCTTTAACCTTTCCTTAGCTTCATTTAGAGTTTTTCCATCCAATTGACTAAAAGTTGTGACTCATTTTTAAGCCTAGACATCTTTGATGGAGGGAAGTATTTGACCAAGAAGGCATGAGAGAGTTGATCCCAAGTAATGATACTTCTAAGTTCCAAAGAATTCATCCACTCCTTGGACTTATTTTTAAAAATGAATGTGAAAAGGCATAATTTTACTACATTTGCAGACATCCCATTTTGTTTGAATGTGTCACAAATCTGTAAGAAATTAGCTATGTGAGCATTGGGATCTTCGTAAAAGAGGCCATAGAATTCCAAGGTGTTAGTAAGCGTTTGAATAAATCTCAGCTTGATCGCAAAAGTGGTAGCATTAATGGTTAGTCAAGTGATAGTCGATTGCAATCCTTTAAGAGGTAGTGTGGTGAAGTCCTTTAAAGATCAGTATTCTTGATTTGCCATCTTTTGAGTTTGTTGTTCTCGCCTTCTATGGTTTAGTGTGTGTTCTATTTTTAGATAAAAAGTCAGCAAATCTTCTTTGTTTTCTTGATTTTAGGTTCTAGTCTTGCACCTAAAATAGAGAGACAAGAAATATAGTTAAAATAAGAAGATAAAAGTCTAAAGTAATACAAAAATAAAAACCTAGGATTAATGTCGTCGATCCCCTAAAACAACACCAAAAACTTGAAGACAGATGGGAGCTATAAGAAATTCCCAAAGCTATAAGTGCATAGGTCAGAAGTAGTAAAGTGTACTTTATGAGTACAAATATTATTCCCACGAGACGAGGATCGAGTTTTAAGTACTAAGTATCTTGTATCTTATATTATCTAGAGAATCAATGAAAGTTGATGAATGAAATTACAAATGAGAAAATTAAGTGAAATACTACTAGAGATAAGAGATAATCAATGGATGAGAATGGCTAAGGGTTCAACTTCACTTGACAACCTTTTATTGGGTTTCTAATCATTATCTAATTAGTTCATGCATCATATGCTACTATCGAGTAACTAAGGTGATTAATCAATCTCTCTCAAGTATTAATCGACATATAAATACAAATTATGCTAACAGTCTTTTAACACAAAAGCTAAATGTCATGCAATTGTCTCGAATAATAAGACCCTAAGGACAACAATGTTTCATCAAGGTCTCTCAATAAAAAATAAAATAAATGAATTGTTAAAGGTTTTGTTCTACAAAAAGCATCTCTCGATAATCGATTTAGAGAACTGAGAATGATTAATAGTCGTTTAATCAATGTCATAAATTACTCAACAATTGCTAACACAAGGATGAAAGAAACCAAATAGACTTGAATTAAGAATACCCAATATAAGACATACAAGATCCATTTACAACCCTAAGCAAGAATTTAGTTCATAATGAAATAGAAAGAAGAAAAGAAAATAATCAAATCAGCCCCAAGAGTAGCCATAAACTTCTTTCTGATTTCCTTGATTGCTTGCACCTTTTCTATCTCTAAATTATTGATGAATACCTTGTTAAAAAATATTCACTTCCTTAGGTTAATCCTTTATGCCCTAACTATAGCTTCTTTTTTTTTCCCTTTTAATAACGCTCAAACCATTTTCTCAAGAGGGAAAGCTTGTTGTCTTCCAAAAAGAAAAAGATTCTTAAAGTATTAGGGTTACTATTCTGCCTTTAATAAGGCGTACAACCACGTGACATGGTCATGTGTCAACGATTACTAATGACCTTGTTAGCCATCTAAGGCGCATGACCATGTTGTTTTGGTCCTCCTTTGCCTTGCTCGAGCCATTAAGGCACATGACCATGTTCGTAGGTCATGTGTCATGGTACTTCCCTATCTTCATGAGCTTCTAAGGCACATGACCATGTCTATAGGCCATGCACCTTCCTTCATCACTTTAATCTTTATTTTTTTCTTCACTTTAGCCTACAAGACACCAACAAACATGCATTAAGTCTATTAATAAGCAAAATAAAGGGTCAATGCATGAGTTTTGGGGAAAATTTAACTATAAAAGCATGATAAATATGATATTAAACAAGTGTAGGGTACTCTAATTATAACACCTCAATCAGTTGACTGTAATAGTCAAATGCATTTTCACTATAGTTGAAACCCTTAGTTCTTACTCCATCAGTGATTGATACTCCATTTAAACCATATTTTTCAATGTGAACTTGTACCCATTTACAATGTAAATGAGATATATAGTCACACTTCGTAATAGACCCTTGGAAAAATCAATAATAAATTTATTTGTGATTCCATTTGTAGGATCATTTACCTAAAATATACAATAACATACAATAAACAACTAATTAGATATATTAGTGATATAATAATTAGTGTTAGAATTTATTATTTTATCATTAGCTATTGTATACTTACATATGATTCGAAATAGGAGTGTAATCGAGCCAAGTTGAGCGAAACCCTATTAGGCTCGAAGCTCAAGCTCAATTTGAAAACTTGAAGCTCGAGCTCGATCTAGCTTCAATGTTTAAGCTCGAGCTTGACCTCGATCAAGTACTCGAAGAGTTAAACTTGACTCGATTAGGTTTGTTTATTTATATAATGTTTTTAGTGAATTCTATAAATTGAAATTTAAGCTTGATTAGGCATGGATCAATTAAGCTTGATTGGTAATATTATAAATATGTCTAAGCTCAATTAGGCTCACGAGTCTCTTGAGTCAAGTATTTTGAAGCATAAATTTGGCTCGTTCGATTACTCAAGTAGCTCGAGCTCGAACACGGCTCAATTAATTTCAAATCAATTTTGAGTATTTTTCAAATCGATCTCAAGCTATCTCAATTCATTTAACCCCTAATTCAAACCAATATTGAAATTCCATCTCCAAATTTTTATCAACCTCATCAGTGGATATTTTGGAAAAATTTTCCTATAACATGACAATGTATAAACTTCAGGAAATTTACATAATATAATATTTGTTATGAAATTATTATTAATATATCTTACTCGACATATATTGTTATTTTGCAACATTTTATAAGAATATATGTTTGATCTATATGATATTCTTCGTCAGTCAATATTATACTTTTATATCTACCAAGTGGTCTACCTGAATGAGTAAATATTTAAATTCCCAGATATATTACTTATTTCAGTGTTTTCACTATCATCATTTTGAGGCACTCTTTTATTCCTTGTAGACACATGTAGTTTGAAATAATAAGAGCAAAATGATAAGGCTTTTTCAATTAAATATGCATTGTTAATACAACCTTCAACCCGAGTTTTTATTCTTGGAATTATTCTTTAAATGGCGAAGAAATCTATAATTAAAGTATGCATAAATGGTTAAAATAATTTAATTATAATTGAAATTTACATTTGATACAATTAAAATAAATGTATCTCTCAAAAGAATATATCCATCAGTACTACACAAGGCATGCTTGCTTCACTTCATATACCAAATGTAGTACTAGATGTTCCATTGAATCAAAGAAACTTAGAGAAAAAAATTATTTCAACTTACACAATATCATTAGAATGTTAATTTCAATATGTGTCATTTCATCCTCCATAATTTGAGGTGCAGCTAGTTCTTTGAAAAACATACTCAACTTTATGAGTGGTTTTCATACTTGCAAATGCAATAACTCAAGAAAAGTAATAGGGAGTAATTACTGTATAAACATATGACTATCATGGCTTTCATTCCAAACAACTTTAGCTTTTGCATATCGATGCATCGACCCATATTGGATATATACCTATCTGGAAATCAAATATGCTTTAAGCATTCATATAAGACTTGTTTACTTTACTTATCCACTGTATATTTTGACTTTGGGTATTTTCCTGTTGCATTATCTCAATGTAATCTATATGGCGACAACATAACTTCAAGTCTTCTCTAGATTTGGCATTATCTTTGGATTTCCCTTCTATGTTGATCACTATATTAAAAACATTCTTAAACATATTCTTCTTAATGTGTATAACATCTAAATTGTGCTTTATCAAATTGGTACTGCAATAGAATAATCCTATAATATACTTTGTTTCTTTCACTTACATTTTGTTCGTTTTTATATTTACGCATTAACCTTTTGGGACCCAACTTCAATGACTTTTATCAACCATAATTTATTAAATTCCTCTAATATCTCCATTCCTGACCACATAGGTAAAGCCACATCTTCAATTGTGTCATTCCTAAGAAATGAGTTTTGTTCTATCTAAATGAATAATTAGTCGATAAGAATTTATGGGTCTTATCAAACCATACTTACCACCATTCGAAAGCATGAAGGCATCAATATGTCCTATGCAATATGGACACATAAGTCTGCCTTGAGTACTCCAACCAAACAACATACCATAAGTAGGAAAATCACTTGCATTCTAAAGCAAAGTTGCTCATATCAAAAAATTTTGTTTTGTTGAAATATCATGTCTCCATTCCAAATTCCCATAGCTATTTTAGTTCTGCAAACATAGGCTATTAGAAATACATCCAATTTATTTTAGATTATTTGGTCTAGGAACCAAAATAGAGATGAACATGTATTCCTCCTTCACACACATCTAGGGTGGCAAATTATCAGGTCTGACAATAATTGGCCAATATGAATATTATTGCCCAAAAGGTATAAATTATTTAGTGCATAATTCCATATGCACATTGCAGATTCATACAATTGAAATGCTTTCGTGCAAAAGAATCTAAACAATGTTCCATCACACCCTCTTCCTACTCATGCTCTGCATGCCAGCCTATATACTTGGTAGTTGTTTTAGATGCATACAACCTTTGCAGCCTCGACTTTATAGAAAAGTAATATATCTTCTTATATGAAACTTTTTTTAGATGTACTTGATCTTCGATGCATGCGTTTATATCTGGAAAAATTACAAAACTTTCATGTTTGTAGATCACTATTATCACCCTAATATAACATGTAATTATTCTTACAACAGTTAACCTTCTCAACTAGAAGCTCAGGTTCATTTATAGCTAATTTTCTAAATCCACACACTTTACTGTGAAAGTATCATTCATAATAGGTAGCAATAAAACACTTTTAGCTGATATGCAATATTACTGTATTGGGGTTTAAAATAACTATGATTCTAACACTTTTTACGATTACACAAACATCTAATCTTAGGTATATCCATAAAATTGAGGTTGAAAAGTTGTAAATTGAATGAAATAGTTTACACCTTCTATGAATTTTGCTTGAAATAAACTATCTTAAAACCTAGAATACATTCAATTCCTATCTAATATCATTATGAATTCTTGAAAATTTTGAAATAACAATGCAATTAAATGTACATATAATATTATCTTCTTATCTCTTCTTGCCTATAAGGTAAGAACCCAACCTATTTAGAAATTCATTATCATATAATCGTTTGCTATAACAATATACATCACATAGCTGTTGAAAATGTTTTTCAACGTTTATCATTATGCACCAAGAGAACATGTAGGAGATAAATAACTGAATTTACTAGCAATATAATAATTTATACTTTGTACAACAAGTTATATTCTACAATGAAATTTCCAAACTATCCAATTTGGATAATTTGGTGTCATCTTATCATCCAATGAGAATCGCACCAAATGGGTAACTAAGGTTATATCTATATGTTTTTCTATGAAATTTATAGGAAATTCAACCAAATTTCCTATAAATTCCATATTAGTTCGGTATTGTCATTTTAATTAAAATACAAATAAAATTTAAAATAAATATTAAGTCTAAACATATAATATTCAACAATATAACAAGATAATTTTTTATTTTTTCATATTAATGTTTATTTTTTAAAATTTTTACGCAATATTATTCAAATTTCTATGCAAACCTTTGGAATTGATTCAAATTTTTATGAATATTATCAAATTTTTGAAATCTTTGAAATTTTATTAATTTTTTAAAAATATTTGGAACTTTATCACATAATTGTTGAATATTATTAATATTTTATGAATTTTTAGTACAAATTTTAAATTAAATGAAATTTTATTAATTTTTTTGAAATTTATTAATATTGTGAAACTTTTGAAATTTTATGAAATTTTTATGGACAATTTTAAATTTTTTACTTTTTTATTATTTTTTGGAATTATATTAATTTTATGGAATTTTATTAATATTTCGAAACCTTAGAAATTTCATGAAATTTTCATGGACATTATTAAATTATTAAATTTTTTATTTTTGGAATTATATTAATTTTATGAAATTTTTATTAATATTTCAAAATCTTTAAAATTTTATGAAATTTTTATGTACATTATAAATTTTTTTGGATTGTTATTATTTTTTTTGGAATTTTATTAATTTTATGTAATATTATTACTATTTTGAAATCTTTGAAATTTTATAAAATTTTTATGGACTTTATCAATGTTTTTGAAATTTTATTAATTATTTGAAATTTTATGAATTTTTTAGGACATATTATAAATTCTATGTTATTAATAGGACATTATTAGTATAAATTTTATGTTATTAATAGGACATTATTAGTTTTATTAGTTACTAAAAACCTTTCAAATTTTGCCAAATTTTAATCAGACATTATTATTTTTATGAAAATCTTTTAAATAAATGAAAATTTTTAATGGGTAATTATTAATTTTATGAAATCCTATGAAATTGTATGAACTATTTATGAAACCTGATTTATAAAATTTTGTGAAATATTATTATATTTTTATGAAAAGCATGAAAATTTAATAAACTTTTTTCTGAAATATTTTATGGAATATCATTTCTTTTTTATAAAATTTTCTTAAACATACATGTCATACATACAAAAATTTCATAATATATGAAACAATTTTTTCAATTTTTTTTTTTGAAATCTGATACAAAAATTTCATAATATATCATACAGATATTGCATAATTACATAATAATTTATTGAAATTTATTTATTACTAATTTAAAATTTATAGAACTTCTAAATTAAATATCTACTTCTTGAAGCACATATTACAACAGACAACTCAACAAATATAATAACCTAATTGCAAAATGCATTATAAATATAAATATTACAAATTCAGTAAAATTATAAATATTACAACTTCATTAAAAATTTTAAAAAATACACCAAAATTCATTAAAATCATAAATATTATAACTTCATTGCAAATTCAATAAAATATTACTACTTCATTAAAATTCAAAGAAGTACACCAAAATTCATTAAAAAGTATAATTATTACAACTTCATTACAAATTCAATAAAATTCACTACATCATAACCTAAAATTATTTTAAAAAAATATAATTTACAATGTATTAAAATTAAAAAATAAAAAATATTCACTAAATTTCATTAAAATTCTATATTGCACACAAATTCACTAAAAGTATTTACTAAAAGTTCATAATTCACACAAATTCAATAAAATTCACTATAAAATATTCATTAAAATTAACTAAAATCACTAAAATTCTATAATTCACACAAATTCATACAAATTCACTAAAATTAACTAAACTTCCATAATTCACACAAATTCACTAAAATTTAAAAATTCACCCACATTCTTTAATCACTAAAAATATTCGCTAAAATTAATTAAATTTTTATAACTCAATAATATTCACTAAAATTTTTTAATTAACTCACTAAAATTGACTAATATATATTCACTAAAATGCACTACAATTCCATAATTTATACAAAATTGCTAAAATTCACTAGAACATATTCACTAAAATTCAACAAAAAATTCAATACATTTACAAAATTCACAAAAGTAATTCATAAAAAAAATCACTAAATACAGAATTTACAATAAAAAATATAAAATACAGAATTAAATAAAACAAAATCGCCAAAATAAAAATTTCACAATACATGTAAATTACAAAAAATTCACCCAAATTTAGTTTACGCGATTTACATTAATTCACCAAAATTCACCTATATCTTTTTTTTTCCAAATTCACTTATTTTTTCTAATTTACACAATTAATATATTTTCTAAATTTATATAATATACAATTTTTTTGATATCATTATTCCATTTTTACACAAATTAGGATTTCTAAAACAATAAAAATTAGTTTTCTAAATATAAATTCATTAAATTAAAAATAATAAATCGTCATTTACCATACCTAAATATCAATGGTGGTGGTGATGACTTCCTTGTTAGGTGGCAGTAGTAGCGGCAACAATAGAAGAGTTAGAAAGAGAGAGAGAGAGAGACAGTTGAGGACAGTGGCAATAGAGACGGTTTTGTGATGTTTAGAGGCAGGGGACGGTGTAGTGGGGGGAGAGAGAGAGAGAGAGATAGAAAGAAAAAAAAAAAGAATGAAAGAAAGAATAAAGAAGAGAAAGCGTCTACCAATGGACAATACCACGTCATATTAAAAATTTCGTCAGTAATCCAACAGTGAATTTTATTAAATTTTTTAAAAATTACTGATAGAACTACGATGAAAAGTTAATGCACGAATTCCTACATGACTTTTCATTTGCCCTTGTCGATGATTTCGTCGGTAATCTTTGGCATTATTTTTTTTGCACCATTATTTATTGACAGATTTAATTTATATGTAAATGCCTATGATATGCCATCGACAATTTGTCACTATGTTTATTAATATAATTCCTCCCATAAATTGTCATTGATCCATCAAAATTTGCTAATGAAATCAGATCAATTGGCAAATTTTGTAGATATTTTTAGGTTTTTTGTAGTGAAATATTTAATCATTATATACTTGTACTACTTTTATCTTCTATTTATGTCTTAGTTTTTATTTTTTTATGTTTTATGCACTTATTCATTTTAATCTCTTTCAATTTTAACTTTGATTTATTGTTATTTAAGATATTTTATTTACTTTTAAAAAATAATTATTATCTATCACTTATGTCTATAAATCTTAAATTTTATAAATAAATAGACAACACCTTTAATCAATAATTTTAATTTTAAAATATATTATATCGACTAAATTTTAAAATTTTCTAAATATATCACTGAGTATACATGTATACTTGTGAGATTAATTTATTTTAGAACATCGCATATATTTGAATAAATTAATATTTAACTATTTTATATTTTTAGTAAATTCATTTTTTCTCTTAAGAAATAACTCATTAATATAAAGATATAATTTGATTGTTTGTAATAAATAAGTTTTAGTTATTTAATGTGTGCATTAAAATATAATTTTAACTATAATTTGAATAAATTAATATTTAACTATTTTATATTTTTAGTAAATTCATTTTTTCTCTTAAGAAATAACTCATTAATATAAAGATATAATTTGATTGCTTGTAATAAATAAGTTTTAGTTATTTAATGTGTGCATTAAAAGGTGATATCTATTTATCATTGCATTTTTTTGAAAAAAAATTAAGATTATCTAAGTTTTCAATTTTGAATTATGAATTAATGATATTCTATAATAAAATTTTATAATAAAGTATTTATCTAAATATATTATATTTTAATTACATACACAGACACACACACACATACACACACACAAAATTCAATTTGGTTAGATTTCACATATTAAAAGTGAATCAAAAAAATAAAATAAAATTTTTTATATAATTTTAGTTATTTTTTATTTAACCCAATTTTTTAAAAAAAGGTTAGAGATCAAAATGATCCTTTATCCATTTTTTGATAATCATATATTAGTATGAGGATAGAATTGAAAAGAAAATTAAAGTTTAGACACTTTTTTGTTAAACAATGAAATAAGGGATAGATTTGAAAAAAAAAAAAAAAAGAAGATAGATTTGAAAAAAAAATAGAGTACATATAACTTAAGTTATTTAAAATAAAATAACTTGAGACTAGTTGAGCAGGTGAAGTAAATTAAATAACTAGTTTAATGAAAATCAAGAGACAAAAAACCTGTTATTTGAAAATTAAGTAACATAAAACTAAAAAAATAAAAAAAAATTATTGTCTTCTCTCTCTCTCTCTCTCTCTCTCTGTGTGTTATCTTCTTCTTATTTTTGCAGTCTACTCTCTCAATGCAACTATTAAGATCTCGTGGTTTATACCTATAGATTTACTATGAAAAGTCATATCTCTCTCTCTCTCTCTCTCTCTCTCTCTCTCTCTCTCTTTTCTTGCTTCTATTGACCAAATTTGCTTCCATTGTTTAATGTCCTGGTAGCGTACCAAATGTTATCGTCACTGCCACCTCATAATCTTTTGCTCTCTCACGTTGCCTCCTTTATCGTATTGACCTTCTTTGCCACTGCCAACAAATGAGATTGTTTTATTTTTATTTAAATTTTAATAGTTGCTTTATTTTGAGAAATTTAGAATAATTTTATTATCCGCAGTAGAGTCAATAATTCAAAATCCAAAGTTATTAAACTTTTGAAGTGATTCTCTATTGAATTTTTCTTAGATTCAATCATGTTATATGTATTTTCAAGAATTCAAGGGTTATGTATTTAAGATTATGGAAGGTTATGACAAGTAAGTTCTTGGGAAAATTACACCAATGCTCACTAAATTATCATTATAATTCTATTGTGGTAAATTCTTTTCAATTTTAAACAATTTTGACGTTAAACTTTAATAAGTATTTAATTAAGATTTTATTAAGTAATTTATGGCCAAATTAGCTGAGTTGGCAACTGAAGATTCCACATCAACCATACTTGGGCCTACTAATTACCCAAACACAAATTTCTCTTTTCTACCTAATTTAACTCAAGTTAAAGTTCACTTTTTAACTCAAAATTTTACTTTCTTACTCAACCCACCCCTTCACCCTGGCCCCATTGCCTCTCTCTTTCTTTGTCTATCTATCAACACTTCAATCTCTCTCTATCGATTTGTCTTCCTTCATTGAATTATTGTCTAAAAATCTTCTAATTATATTTCTTCGTCTTAGTTAGGATTTAGGCAGAGTACCAAATATTTCATTTGGCGATCAAGTTTATTATTATAGATATAATGACAACTAAAGGAGAAAATTATGATTTTTTATGAAATTAAGTGGTTATGAAAAAAAGTAAAGGACGATCATTACATCATAAGGTTGATTCAAAATACAAAGAGTTCTCAAAAGCCATGGATTGGGTTCACAGATAAAATGAATGATATTGCCCCTATGTATTGTAAGTTTATGTTTTGTTTGTTATAATTATTGAATAGGAATAACTAGATAAATTGGTATTCAATGAATCTTTGTGCATGCGTGTGTCTATTTAATAATTTCATTTTTTAGGATTCAAATTTGTCAAAGACGTCTTCAACACGTACAACCAATCAATTTTTGGAGTGGAACAACTTCCATACACATGAAGTTCAATCAAATTAGTGATAATCATTTGAATACACTATCATAAATCATTGCACTAGATCATAATGCGACATTATAGCTTCCTGCCTCGTGCCAACCTCGGTTTGGTAATAACACCATGGAACTCAATCTTACTCCATTGCTTAGGCTTTAAAGTTTAGAATTTATTAGTTTTTTGAATTTGGGAAAATTGTTAGTCATAGGCTGGGAGATAGAGAAATAAAGAGAGCGAGAGTTGGGATTGGGGTGGGAGGGGCTATGCTGGATTGTGTAAGAAAGTTAAATTTTGAGTTAAAAGTATACCTTTAACTTAAGATAAATTGAGTTGCATGTTTAGTTCCACATTCATAGCTCATAATTGAACTAAATAGGATAGTGAAAGTACTTATAAGTAAGTTACACTACTTCTGGATTTCATGCTCAAAGCATTTGCTACTACATTTGCCTTTCTTGGGTGATTCTCAATGGTACAATCATAATCTTTTAGCAATTCTAACCACCACTTTGTCTTATGTTTAATTCTTTCTGTCTCCATAAATACTTCAAACTATTTTATTTATAAATATCTGAAAAGTTTATCCATATAAATAAGATAATTCATAAGGTTTCAATTGTCTAGATACATATGCAGTTACCTTATCATGTTACATTAAAACACATCCCAAACCTTGATGAAAGGCATCACTATAGGCTATAAATCCTTCATTACCTATAGTAATGGTTAATATTTGAGCATATGTCAATTTATTTTTTAATTCATTAAAACTCTTCTGCATTCTTCAAACTACTGGAATGCTATATTTTTTTTAAAGTATCTTGGTCAAAAGAGCAATTATAAGTGAAAAGCCTTTACAAATCGACGATAATACCTAGCTAATCTGAAGAGACTATAAACTTTTACAACACTCTTTAGGATTTCCCATCCTATTACTGCTTCAATTTTCTTTAGATCCACCTCTATGCCTTGTCTATAAATTACATGTCCTAAAAATATCACATGATCAATCTAGAACTCACACTTGCTTAATTTAGCAAACAACTACTTTTCCCCGAAAATTTGTAATACAATTCTAAAATGTTATTCATGCTCCTCTTTGCTTCTTGAATACACTAGTATGTCATCAATGAACATAATTACACAATTCTATCTAAGTAAGGTTGAAACACCTTGCTCATAAGAGCCATGAATCCAATTGGTGCAATAGGAAAACTAAATGGCATCAACAGAAATTCATAATGTCCATAACTAGTATGAAAATTAGTCTTTAGTACATCTGAGCTTGAAATTTTGAGCTAGTAATAGCATGATTTCAAGTCAACTTGAGAAAACACCTACACTTCTAACAATTGATCTAACAAATCATCTTTTCTTGGCAAATGATATTTATTCTTCACAACGACTCGATTCAACTACCTATAGTTAAATACACAACCTCATTATCCCATCTTTCTTTTTAACAAATAATGTCGGAGCACCCCATAGTGACACACTAGGTCTAATGCATCCCTTATCAAGTAGTTCTTCCAATTGAGTCAATTCTCTTAACTATAAAGTGGAATAGATATTAGTATTATTTCTAAAACTAACTTAATTATGAATTTTATCTCCCTATCAGGTGGCAAATTAGTTAAGTCAACTAGAAATACATCTAGAAACCCATTTACGATTAGAATGTTCTCAATTAATTCATTTATGAAGCTTATGTCTACTGATGCACTAGATAAGCTTCATAGTCCCCTTTAATGATTTGAAAGCCTTGATAACAAAACTAGACATGCAAGTATAATTTGTCTTTGCCCTTAAAACACAACTCTTGTCCAATTTGGAGATTCCAAAATAACCTCCTTAGTAAAATAATTCACTAGGGCATGATATTTAGTCAACCAATCCATACCCAGTATCACATTAAATTCATAGAGTGGCAACAGTACTAAATCAATGTTCAACTTAGTGTCATTAATGTGAATCAAACAATCACGACACACCTTATCCATAATCATCACATATCTCAAAGGAGTACTCATATTTAGAATAAAACCTAAAGGCTCATGCTTACCACACATTTAAGATTTCATGTTGAGTGAAATGAATGAATTTGTGTAGCCAAGATTAATTAATACATAAGTTTCTAAATCATGGATGAAAATTTCACAAGTGATAACTTCTAGAGTAATGATGGCTTCTTGCCTAGTTATGGCAAATACTCTAGCCTATGTCTAGGACTTAGAACTTTGGCATTCTAATATACTCATCGTTTGTCATCTTTATATATTTATGGCATGTAATTATTGTTGAACTCACAAAAAAAAATCATCTTATGTAAGCATTAGAGGCTGGGCATCACTCTCTTGAATGGTTTCCTACCAATCGTGTACACCGCTCTATAATTGTGACACTACATAATCAAAATTTTCTTCTGGTGTGCATTTCATAAAATTTAAAACTCTTTATGTTCTTTTTATCCATGTCTCTACCATTGTTGAGTTTATGGTGCCATTGAAGTCAACCTCATCTTATTTTCTCAATTTGTCAGACCTTTTTTCTTTATGATTTTCTAGACCTTGTACTATCTATTTACAAGTTCTATATTGTGCTTGCCCATGAGGTATGTGTTGTGTAAGAGATATAACTCTATTAGTAGGTTGATCTTTTAATGGTTGGCATGATGCTTTTATGGAATGTAAATCAACCGACTCCTTTCTCCTTGGTAAGTCATCAGTTCTGACATGATTACCTTCAATTAATGCCCTATAGACATATTAGAATATGTTATATGATAATGCATAATAATGTCGAAGCCATATCATGTTCATATATATGTCCCTGTGGATCCTATCCTTGCTCTGATATCAAAAACTATAACACTCATTTCTATTTATTGAGCATGACATTCATGTTCAAATATTCATATGTATAAAGGTGAACTTTCCATTCATACATAACCCAAAAGGCATATTAATTCCTTATTATATATATATATATATATATGACACATGAAGAGAAAGTGTGAGAATTCACTTAACAACTTGTGTTCCATGTATCTAAATGCAAAACTTTATGCTTCAAAATGTCCACACTTTATGCTTCACTATCTAAAAAAAAAATAAGTGCGATTTGGTGAGTTGCGACTCAGTGAATAAAAATAATAATTAGATTTTAATGGCACAATCAACAATCAATTATTATTAAGATACATTATAAGTATAAGGATTGACTTATGCAAGTGCAAATGTAATAGATTGTTTGATTTTTTCATAACCTTTGTAAGGTAAACACAACTCCCGAGAATTCATATGAATCAAGATGATATTTGATTTTGCCAGCTATCATATAAAATGTGATTTGTATGATCTCGTTTGATTAATAATATTTGTCATGATGGAACATATTTGTCCTTTTTCTAAGTGATTTGCAAGTGTTTGACAAGTCAATTTCAACATCTTTTTAGTTTCATATGCAAGTGTTCATTGATAATGGTATGACATATAGTTATTAAGATCATATAATTTCACTTGACTTTTATCACATGTAAAGAATCACAATTCAATCATACTTATACATAATAGAATCCAATTATAGCTTTAATCATATTTGATACAACCAATTTTTATAGTAGGTAATACATATATGATTACAAATATGTTAAAATGGCTTTGCATACTTGATATCATGTTCTATGCAAGTAGGTTAAGTATTTATATTTATTGTTCTTATATAATTGCATGACCTAGCTACACTCTCACTATAATAGCTTTGGCTATATTTATCCAATAACTTGATTCTTTTTTCTAATTAAACTAGACACATAAATCTACAATATATTGAAATTTTAGATCTTACAATCTTGGCTATATCTCAAAATGTACATATAAAATTGCAAAATTGATTTACTAACAGCTATACAACATATAAAGGAATATTTTTCTTGTTTTACACTTTGTCCAATTCAACTTATAAGGTCATCAAAATAAATGAACAATCTCAAACTGAGTAGGTTTCAGCAGGTTTAGAATCAATCATAATCAAAGAGCAATATATCTCTACCCAAAACATATTTAATAAAAATGTTTTATAAACATTTAGGTGGGATATAACTCTACAACTTTCATGTTTTATACTCTGTCTAATTCAATCCATAATGTTATCAAAATATATGAAAAATCTAAGATTGAGCAGGTTTTAGCATATTCAAAATCAGTCCTAATTAAGGAGCAATATCTTTTTACACACAACAGATTCAACAAAACTGTTTAACAAGCATTTAAATAAGGCATAAATCTACAACTTTCATGATTTGTACTTTACTAATTCTTCCTCTTATGTTATGAAATTATGGGTACAAAATTTTGCCCTAAAAGTAAAACCAATAAAAGTAAGCTATTCTTTCTCCTTTGCTTCCCACAACTTTTCATACACGAGTTCTATATATAATTTACTCCATAGTTCTTACTAATCATGGATGTGTAACATGTTATGGAGGATAAGTTTCATATGAGAATAAGATGAAATCACTTACCTTTTGCTAAAACTAGAAAACCTTAAAAATTTCTTCCTATCTAACTTGTTTCTTCTTCTTCTTCCTTCCTTCCTTCCTTTCTTCCTTTCTATGTTCTCTCTCTTTTCTTGTATCCCTCTCCTTTTTTGCTCTCTTTCCTGCTCCTAATGGAAGAGAATTTTAATTTTTATTACTACGCTAATAAGATAAATCATAGTGACTTAGTCCTATTAGTTGAAAGTTGATTTTTTCTCTTTAAGTCTCTCTTCTTCATTCCTTCATCACTTATATCTCTCTACTCATTCTCATATGCTCTTTATACATTTAATAAATTTTGGAGCAACCTTATTTAAAATATAATAATATGCATACCACATGTCATAATTTGTTATGCTACTACGCAAACATCATATTCACATTCAAGTGCCTAATATGTAATAATATAAATATCATTATAATCATGCTTATCAAATGTACATATCCAACTGATCATTGATGCAATGTATATGTCCATGTGGGATTGTAAATAAATGAGGATAGGGATGTTGTCCCACTTAATTCGCTCTATCTAATAATAATGAGTGTAGAAAAGAAGAAAATATGCTAAAATTTATAGAGGATGGACAATCTCTTGCCAAATTTCTACTTAGACCTTTTTTTTTTTGGTTATCTTATACCAAGCTAATATACAATCTATCATTTTACAAGCTAAGGACAAACTTTATACACTCTCATTTCTCAGGCTTAAGAGAGAACAATCCACTCTAATACTTTTATAGGCCAGGCACCAAATAAAGATATGCCTTTACAACCTAAACACTAACCTTAACTGTCCTTATAAGGAGTTATCCAAGAAGTATGCCTTTCAAATATATAGCAAATTACACTTAGTACTCAAGAAAAACCTATTGTAAAAGTACAAAGTGTCTCATAAACCGCACACTACTCTTTCAACCCTTACATAAAATTATAGAACAGATTCTTTAGCTTTCTTTTCACAGATTCCATGAGCACTTTATATAGGCCAAAGGGTCAAAAACTAGTTATTACACTTAAAAGACTTTTTTTTTTCTAAAAAGTTTGCTAACTTAGTTGATGAGCAATTGAATAGGCCTTTGAAATTTCCATGAGCTATGGAATTCTTTTCTCTACAGGCATTAGCCATTTCAATAGCTTGCATTTGCATTTTTAATGAGGCATTGAAATTTTTCCATGTTCGTTGAATTTTTTCATAAACATCTAGAAGTTGACCTTTGTTTCTTCAATGACCATAAGCAATAGGAATATACAAGAAACCATTGGCTTAGGTCATTAGGTTTTTCCATAAGCTATTGGCCACATCATAGCTCCCTTTAATTGTCTTTTCCTTTAATAAGTATTGGGAATATTCAAAGGATTGTTGGAAATTTTCCATGTTCCCTTTTAATAAATTCATTATGATAGGCTTTTCTTACTTTTCTGTTCTTTTTCTCCTTTGCCTTCATTTCTATCTTATATGATTCCTCTTTATAGCTTTTGATTTCTTGTTAAAGAGTTGTATGCCTTTAAAATTAGGCTCTTTTGACTTTCCTCTTAGACAATCTCAAGGCATTATACTTGAGATGCGCTTAGACTTCAACTACTTTGAATCTTCAAAGCTTTTTGGTTGCTTAGAAAACATTCTTTAGAACCTTTGTCACAATCTTTAAAGTTGCAACCTTGAACTTTGCTTCCTCTTCAAAGATTCAAAGAAAAACAAGTTCCAACCATAAAAGGAAAAACTCAAATGCAAATGTTAGAACTTCTCAAAATTTTATTATCATTTAAAACATCACTAAAACAAATTATTAAAATAATCTTATATATCCTTACAATCACATGGACAATAAAGAACCTTTTAAGCCTATTATGGCCCAAGTTTCTACCTTGGTTTCCCTAACTTAGTAAAATGTATAATTAAGTCCTTAATTTAAAGAAACATCTCTCTATTGAGAAATAATTACTTAATCTCATTTTATTCTCTTAATCTCATTTTATTCTCTTAGCGAGTTATATTGTGTGCGATCTGTTAAGATCCCTAACATGTTGACATTAAATATGAGTTCAAAATTTAAATATACTAGTTTAGAATAAGACAAATTAAATTCATCATTAGTTCACCAATTAATTAGCTTATATTGAAAGATCATGATTCATGTTCTAGTTATGTATCATGTTCATTCAATTGTTAAGAAGATCAAAATGACTTTATCTAACTCTTATAATTCAATTGTTTCATTATGTGATCCAATTAAACCTAAAAGATAAATTTTATATCTCCCTTATTAGTTGATCATATCAATTTTTGTAATTAATCATGGGAATCATCTTTTATTCATCCATCATATCTAACACAAAGATTTATGTGTTTATTGATGAAAAAAGTTAGATATCTTTAATTATCTTAAGTCAACGAATTCTATCTTAATCACTTATTACCTCTATCAAGTTCATATTATATCAAAAATAATTGTAGCTTTATCTAGCACAAATAATCCAAAAATAGATCAAATATAGTTCTTCCTTGACAAAATACTATGATGATCTCAAGTTAAAGGGTCACTCACATAACTCCCATATGAGATTTCCGAAATTAATTTTACTCGTTGTCCCTCAGTTTATAATTTATGCATATTAATATCCTTAAGCGGAAAAAAAACGCACATAAAAATCCCTTAAATTAGAAATAGAGGTTGGAAAGATGATGTTGCAATAATGATAATTTTGTTTAGCTGTTGTGATCCATTTTGGTTATAACCAATATTGACTTTTATTATTTTCTCTCTCTTATCAACACCCCCAACGAGAAAATTAGAGCATTTAATTCGAAAGTCCAGACCCAAACTCGGTGTTTTTCCCTCCACTTTTTGATTCGTTGAACACAAATCCTAAAGGAAAGAACCCTAGCAGCAATAATACACGTCTTCCTAGGAACCAACAGAGGCAATGAAGGAATCAATGCGATGTGAAACACCTATTGGCAATTCTAGCACCACAAACAGCAATCCTGATAAACAAAAGGATAGTCATATACAAACATGCAGTCCAAAATGACAAGCGTTTCATTCTCTGACTCTGATCCTCAGCACTATTGTTATTACTATGGATTGATCTGAAACAATCCCTCTGCTAAGTTTGGAAGAAACCTAATAGCTTTTTGAGCTTTTCCTTAGCAAACCTAACGGTCTAGTCCATCGAGTGGAAAGAAAAATATTCATGTGAATAGTCACAGAGATGAGAACTGTAAAACAATTGTCCATAAACATGATATCGATATCAATTACACATAAGAATCCTTAATTTTTCACAACTTTAACATCTTATCCAGTGTTAGAACAAGTTCTACATGGAAAAAATCATGCAAATGATATTCGAAATAATGCATTAGCCCTTCATAAAGACAAACCAGTGATTAATCAAAGAGGTAAAATGATGCGGAATTTTAAATGCCAACTCTTATAGCAGCAGGTACGGTTATAACAAAACTTCGCAAAATAAACACTGCAATTTTTGCCCCTATGTGACGTACATTAATATCTTATATGTGCTCTCTGCATTAATTTCAAGTAATGAATAGAGATATTAAATGGATTAAAAATTATAATCCGCACAACGTACTTGAGGATTATCAAAGTTGAACACAAAGAAATAACCATAGTAATTAGACTTTTGTCTTTGCAACTCAAGTATGAAACTGGGTTTACTTGATCACAAGATAGCCCATCCAATCCTTAGGCAACCAATTCAAATTACTTAAGGGCTTGATATGAGTTAAATGATGAAATATAAATGAGTGTAAATAATTAACTTTGTTTGGAAACACAATTTTAATGGGAGAGAAAGTTAATGGAAGTACACTCTTATCCTTTAAACTCATAAGCCTTTTTTTTTTAAACCCCAATTTAGGGGGTATACAATGAAATGGAAGAGGATAAACATAAAATATTTTATAAGATAACAACTATAGCAAGTTTAAAGAACCTACGAGACTTGGATACAGTTCCCAGACTTCGAAACCCGCCCAAAGCCGCTAAATTATGAACTTTAGCCTTCTTGGATTTTCCAATTCAAGTGAAACACAAACACAATACACATAACATACAACAAATTGGTAAATCCTATCCAACAAAAAACGAAGGTGTGACGATGAGAAGCGCACCTTCAAGGCCGAACTCTTCATCCTCTACAAGAAGCTCATCTAATTGGAAGGCATGGGGGAGAGATGACGACAACAGAAAAAAAAAAAACAATGAACGACAATAACAGTGAAATTATTTTGAGTCAACCTTAGCGAAAGAGAAGGTGAGCCACATCAACTTAAAAATTTACCAGTTCTGCCACATCATTATCCACACCATTTTTTCCGACTTTAGGGATTTTTATGCGTGTTTTTCTCTATTTAAGGAAATTAATGTGCATAAACCGTAAGCTGAGGATCGAGAGTGAAATTTACCCAGATTTTTGTGAAAACAGATAATGTTCCAAATGAAATTCTCAAGTTGGTCATTTGATAAAGTTCTCTATCAAGCACCTACTTATCTCACATGCTTCTACTTATGCGATTAGTAGCTTACTGAATCTCAAGAATATAATACACACCAATCTCCTCTATCAATGTCAAATCTTGATAAAATATTGAGCATGAGTGATTTAGAAATAATGTTGGTACAATAGGTATCCCATAGCTATGACTTCATTATAATTACTTTTGCAAAGTATATGAATTACATGCACTCCTTTAAGCATTACCACATTGTAACATGTGAATGTAACTTAATTCAATTCAGTGAAAGGCTACACAATGAAAAACCTAGTATGTGATTTTTGACTTAGATGACATGAACTTTATCTTGCATATCCCTAACACACCCTGAATTTAGGCCGTATATTACCACTTTTTCCCCCCTCTTTCACCAATTTACAAGTCATTGTACTTAAATATTTACAAAGACAATGAAATGATGGAAGTTGAAGTTTAGTTCCTTAACCTATAATAAAGGGCAATATTTGGATGGTATGTACGTACACTCCCAATCTTCAATAAAATCACTCACCTACCATCTCCAATAAGATCAGTGAGCCTTGGTTCTGTGATATTTAGAGGAGAGTACGTAAGATCACTTGGATTGCTATAATGGCTTTCTTGCTTTTTGCTACAACTAATATCAGCTTGCGTAAATGTTTTAGTATCTTCATATGAGAAGCCACAATTTATTTCCTTAAGATCCCAATCACTCAAATAACTTGGCTTTGAAGTAACAACAGTCACTTCCATGTCTCCAGCAAGCATTGCCACAACCCTTGACATTGTTGGTCGCACTATTGGTGATGCTTGAGTGCACAGGAGGGCGACTTGTAGAACTCGAAGAGCTTCATTCTCATCAAAACCCATTAAACTTGGATCCACCAATGCCAAACTTTGATTATTTTCATATAGAACCCATGCCTAGAAATATAGGGGAAATAATACTGAATTAAAAGAAAGTTAACCAACCAAAAATGACAAGCAATAATGATCTATTTTCTCTTTACCCATCCAAGAAGGTATATTCTTCCCTCATCTGAGTTCCTTTCAAAGTTCGGTATTCCACTGAGGACTTCTAAAGCAAGAACTCCAAAGCTGAAAACATCAGCCTTCTCTGTTAGATATCCACGCATTGCATACTCTGGTGCCATGTAGCCGCTACAAGACAAACAAATTTTCTTGGTAAATCATTATTGCAGAACATCTTTTTTTTTTTAAAAAAAATGCAGTGATGAATATGATGTTACCTATTGGCACCCAATATATTTCAATAAAATGTCAAAAATACAAATTGAACACCATTCTAATTATTCTTTTATTGTGCATAAATTATCAATACACTTTGTTGGATCTATATATGGCTTCTTTATTATCTTAAGACATGCATTGTAGCACAACTTAAGCAAGCAATTATGTATGATTGAAAGAAAAGGTAAGAACTAGTTACATGGTTCCAGCAATTCGAGTACTGATGTGGGTTTTCTCCTCATCATATAGCTTTGCCAATCCAAAATCTGATATTTTTGGGCAGAGTTCTGCATCAAGCAAAATGTTACTTGCCTTCACATCTCTATGGACAATCCTTGGCCTTGATTCCTCATGAAGATAAGATAGACCTCTAGCAGTTCCTAAGCATATATTAAAGCGGGTTGGCCAGTCAAGATGTAAGCTAGTATTTCCTGCAAAAGTAGCTGCAATATTAAGTATAATGTAAAAGCTAGTTAGGAACTTAAGGTGTGAACCTTTTTTCATCATTACTTTAGATTAAGCAAACACTAAATAAAAAAAAAACTTTCATGCTTTGAAGTTACAATTTCTATAGTTACTAAGCGCGAAAAGTATACATCATTATTAACTCTCCATCTTCTTACCAAAAAGTGCTTGATCAAGGCTCTTGTTTTCAAGATATTCATAGACCAGCAGCCGTCTATTTCCTTCAATGCAGCATCCATACAATTTCACAAGATTTCGATGCTGAACTGCAGATATGGTAGCAATCTCAGTGATAAATTGACTCTTCCCCTGGTGAGATGCAAGGGAAAGTTGCTTAACGGCTACTTTCCTCCCATCAAAAAGTATACCCTATAAAGTACCAAAATTTAGTGACAAATAATGTCCCGAGTAAGTTGAAGAAAGTTAGAATCGTAACTGTCTTCAAGTATTTCATCATGATAAAATAATTTGATCTATGCATTACCTTATACACAGGTCCATATCCCCCTTCTCCAAGTTGATTTGATGGCCTAAAGTTTTCTGTGGCCATTTGCAACTCTGTGTACCTAAAAACATTCGGTCTAGGACCTAATGCTGAAAGGACTGAAAATGGAAGCATGACAAATCAAACCCATCAGGACACGGCACCAAAACTCTTTTTTTCCCCCTTAACAACATGGCAACATCAGATCTAGAATTTCACCAATCATGTAGTGAATTAAATTTTTATGTAACCAATTTCATGGATATTTACATCTCAAATTGAAAGGCCTGCACATCCATTTTCTATCAACTTTATCAAGACATTCTAACTGTGGTCTTTTGTTAAAAAAAAAAAAAAGATAGAGCGAGTGCGAGAGAGATAAAGTTGAACAGAACTCAGGTTCAGAGAGTGGAAGATTAGGAAGCTTAGCTCATGTTCAACAGCTTAACATTTCATCTGACTAGTTATTCTATTGTAGCTTCCACATCCTTGGTACTATGAGAACATTCTAATGCTTCTTCAAACAATTCTAGCGTCTACTTTATAAAACCTAAGAATTAATGCTCAATAACTTTAGAGTAACTATTGTTGGGTTGTGTCATTTCGCTAATGTTTAAATACAAGAAAGAAAAAAAAAAAAAGGTTTAGTATTGGATAAACTATAATGATCACAATCCTTTTTCATTCAGTGCTCTTACCTTCCTCATCATCATTGCTTGCTTTCCTTTTGATATATAAAATTGCAACTATCACTATGAAGCTCATGAGTCCAGCAGAGACGGAAATACCAACAATCAACTCTAGCCTGCTGTTCTTTCGTTGAGTAACTGGTGGTATTCCACTAACAGTTGGTGTAAAACCTAGATAGCAAATTCAACCATTAGCAGTGAGCAAAAAATAAACAATGTTTGAACATCTTAAATAAGAATTTGTATTACCTGAAACTACAGTCAGAGCTGAAATGATCGGTCCATAATAGCCGTCCATGGGTGTGCAGCAAGTCCCCTTACCAGCCCAAAACAAGTGAATTTCAAGATGGTTTTCAGAAACTGTAGCATTAAAATGCTTTGTAATTGCTCTCTCAACCCCGCCAGCCTCCTCTGATATGTCAAAGTCCTTCAACAGGCGGCTTCCCTATAACCAACGAGGATAATGTAATTGTCATTGTATAAGTGCATGAGACACATGAATTATGCAATCTTTAATTTTCAAAAAAAAAGCTTAAAATTAAATTCTTGTTTCAAGCCAATTCTACCTGAATATAGATGTCAAAAACACGCCTTCCTATACTCTCCCAAATTCGTGAGCTTCTATGTTTAAGCGCTGTTTCTGCAAATAACAAGCTTATAGTATAAGGCCCATTTTCGAGACCTAAGCCATAGTATCTAATTGACCCAGGGGATAGCCTTGATGTTAGATAAAGTTCCGGGGTGTTGGTACTGGTCACTTGTGACAAGGTGTCTTCAACATATGTTGGATTCTGTCTATCAGCAAACAAGCCTGTAATGCTGACTGCCCATTTTTCACTAGTGGTCACATGGTATGATGCTGCACCCAGGGATGCATTTTCAGCCTCGTAAACTGTGCCATCAGCTGTCATCTCTGGGCCACCACACTTAATTGAAAAATTTGCATCTATAACAGTTAACAATCACAAAATGTTTAAGCTCTCAATCAATGAAGCTATTCCTAACAGACCAGTGAACAAATAATGATGGTAAAAAGAAATTATGAAAGTTAAAATAAGCAAGTTCATACTGCATGAGACTCGAGATATCAGTTAACTTGATGTACTGATATTCAACAGACCATTATTCTCGACAAGTTTTACTATAGACATCCAAACAATATCTTTGACTCATATTTACTTTAAAATATTGCAAATCCATATCTTTCTTTTTTTTTGCTTTTCTGAAGTTGACACTACTTGAAATAACTTCTAGTGTTAAGTCATATTATCTAAAAGTTTATGCTTTTGATCCTTTCAGTGGTTTTAGCCAAATTTCTAATTTTAATGGAGCAAGCCATGAACTTTGATTAGTCATACAATTATAGACCAAAGCTGTATCCTCATCTCATAGTAAAGTGGCATCATTATTTTCTACTAAATTTCCCACATAACTTGATCCCAACATCGCCAATTCATATTTATCTATTGTTTCTATTGTAAATATGGCCCATATTAAGACACAGTAATGTGTTAAAAATTCAACTGATGGCCGACTATATTTGCGTATATTGTCTTATAAAACAATATAGCATATGCAATTGGAAGTATACTTGAACTTCAATGATGACAAATGAAGGAAATGAACCCTCACTGTTCACAGGTTATTGTCCATAATTGTGTAACAGCCACTAATCCCATAATTCTAAAATTTTAAAGAATTTTCAGTTTTATCAAATTTATCAAAAATTTTATAACTGGCAGCAATTTTGGGGTACATATTTATTGAATGAGGCTCATCTAAATTGGTATGCTAACATGGTTGA
The DNA here is from genome assembly GCA_949677035.1 of Omphalea diandra. NCBI lineage: Eukaryota > Viridiplantae > Streptophyta > Magnoliopsida > Malpighiales > Euphorbiaceae > Omphalea > Omphalea diandra. The sequence goes on from CATIWR010041859.1 coordinate 80,917, forward strand.
GCAAGCTAAATATGATTTTAGCTATTGACTAGGAACCAACACAGATAAACACAAAGCATTACATTTTATATTTGACCCCACATCACGTTGTAAATATTTTGCAAACAAGTAGCCTCATTTATCCTTCAAGTACAAATTTGACATGTTTATAATGTTCAAGTGCAAATAGATGATACAACTCCTTTTGATAGTTTTTCCCCTTTGCTTCATCTTGTGGTAACTACAAAATTTACATGCCTTGAATCATACAGGGAAAAACAAATAAACAAAAAGAAATAATCCATTAGTGCCTCTTTTCTTATAATTTGGTACTAAATTATTAAATGAAATGTTACATAATTCATTTCACAAGCAATATACCATCAGCAAAGTATTAACTTGAGATAACTCTGTGGCGCCGCTATGTATAACAGAAATTTCTCTAGTAAACTAAATAATTGAATAAATAAGCTTACAACGTGGAATATTTCGATTGCAGGGGAAATTTCTCTGCAGACAGTTCAAGCCAGGCATGATACTGCATAGAAAAATAGGTCCTATTGCTTATTTAGATTGGAAAATATAGAAGAGTTTGTTTAAGACTTCATTTATTTCACAGAAAATAATGTTTGAGTGATATATTTTCCATTATTTGGAAGACACTGTAAAAAAAAATATTAATTTTCTTTTAATTTATAAGATTATAACAAAATTTAGACCATAAATATTTTATATTTATACCATTTATTATTTAAAATAAGAAAAATACATTAAAAATGAAATGATTGTAGGTCTCACCTATCTCCAACGATCACTATTGACCGATGATAACTAGTGATGAGTGCTAGTAGTCAAGGATGACCAGTAATAATAAATACATATATTTATATTATTTATTTTTTATTTGAATTAGTCAAAGTTTAGAAAATGACTTTCCATTTTCAAAACTAGAAGTCACTTTTTTTTTCAAAATTACCTAGTTAGCTTTTTTATTAGGAAAATATTTTTCATAGATCAATTTTTCCGGATGCATCAAACAAAGAAAAATACGAAAATTGTTTTCATGAAAAATATTTTATGCGAAACAAATGGAGCCTAAGTGTGTAGAAGTAGTATTGTTGTAGCTTCAGTTACCATGACTAATTAATTATGATGAAAAGACTAACCAAACGGAGGGAAGTAAATTTCACCTTATGTTTGAGTTGTCGAATACAAAGTTGTTGGCTACTAAGTTCCTGCATAATTCCACACAACAATCACCCATACATGCCTCTACAACACCTAATAAAGATGCAAAAATGACAAGAAGGAGCATTTCTTGGTGGAAGTTCAATCCCATCTAAGAAAAGCTAATAATTAATTTACATAAGATATTTTAATGCAATTTCATAAGAAGGTTACCATAACATTATAAAAATAAATTTTCCTTTTGTGATCTAATAGGGGGAATAAAAGATCAAAGTTTCAAGTATGTCATACATATTCGTTGATTATTTATGTCCAATACCACCTCATGATTGGTATGACAAGAGTAATTAAGACAGTTTCCATTTGTAGTGTAATGTCTTGTTATGTGGCTCATTGTAGCAATTCAAGTACATCACTTCTACCAATATAATGCGAATGCGACACAAGAAAAGCCATGTACACCAGAAATCAGAAAAGGTTAAACACAAAGTTCTGCATACAAAAATGAAGATGAATAAGAAAGTGACATGATATTTGAGACGTACAATTTAAGATTTGAGTTTACCCATGAAGGAAAACTTCCTGTAAGATGGTTATAAGATAGATCTCTGCAAAATAATAATAATAATAATAATTTAGCAGGGTTGAATAGGCACAAACTTTTAGCTGTGATTATTGATTGATTCTCTAATAGGAGATATTCACCAATTCTGATTTGAAGGAGACATAATAAGGATAGTGAGTCTTCAGGACATTCATCCCTTATTAACTTTTTCCCCTCAATTCATAAATATGATCAACAATGTGCAATACCATCTGGATTTATTGTGCAAAAATAAAAGAAGAAATACACCCAGCAAGAAATATTAGGTGCATGAACACTGACATAAAGCAACAATCAAAAAAACTTGAATGGGCATGTAAGTTTATAAAGGTCAAAAAAATGATTGAGTATGTAAATAGGCGACTATAATTGCAATCTCCCACACAAACTCCATTTACAGAATTTTAAAGAATGTGCTGAGAAATTAGCTGTAACTAACACTTGTAGTATGTAACCTTTTTTTTTCTCGTGTATCTTACAGAAATGACAAGAAACTACAACCAACATTCTCTGAAAATATATGCACCAATACATCTCTTAAAATGGATCTATTTCAAATTATAAATCTTTGAATGTCAAAAGTCACCAATATGTGCCTATTATTTGTAAAAAAATTTGAACTTGCTCAAAGGTGATAGAATACATTCAAGAGCACGCACATATATGCAAAAGAAAACAAAAAGCGGACAAGCCAGAGTTAGGCAGAGATTGAATGGGAGGGGGCAAAGGAATAATCTCAAATTGGTGCTTTTTTTTTTTTTTTGTTAAATATTGCTGTTATAAGAAATGCATTATGAAATATGGCCTCTGCTTTGGCACGAGGACTTACATTGTTTGAAGAATATCACTCTTCTGGTTAGGAAGGGTTCCAGACAGACTATTATTTCCAAGAAACCTGTCCATATCATAATGGAATGGAAAAGAGTACCAGAACATCAAACAATGTAAAGTGACCAGCAAAAGTATATGAGGTCTTAATATTTCTATAATAGTAGTTCATCAGGCAATAAAGGCGAAATGGTATATGATATTTACAAGGATTCAAGAGAACTCAAAGTGAACAAAGCACTAGAAACTTGTCCAGTTAAGTTGTTGAAGCTTAAATCCCTACAAGACATGAAAAGAATCATTAAGAACAACTACCAAAGACATGGGGAGTTTCAAGATTGGATTTCAGAATTTTAAAGAATATTTTGTAACTTACAATTTTTTTAAACTTTGATATTCTCCAATGTCAGGCGGGATAGTACCCATGATCAATGCATTCCTCAAGTTCCTTTAAATAAAAGCTGATGCAGTTAGCTAGTGTGAAGATGATATATACAAAGAAAGGTTGTAGGTGCATATAAACTTACAAGTCAGTCAAGTTCTTCAGATTCTTGATAAAATCCAGAGTAGAGCTCACATTAGATAAATCACTAATTCTTCTGCATGGCATGCACTTGGTATGAAAATTGGCTCTTTTAGATACAGATGAATATGTGCATTTACGTGGGTGTTTGAAAGACAGAGAGAGAGAGGGATTACTAACAAAGAACTCAATGAGACCAAGTTAGAAAAGCTAGATGGTATTGGACCTTCAAAAGAATTCCCCTGAAATCTCCTGAGTGAAAATTAGAGGGACCGGTCAACAAAATCATTATTCTTTGTAGACATAGAACTGATATAGCAATAGATATGAAATATTAAAGACAACTCGCAAAAGAATGAGAAATTATTCCTTCTCATAGAGAAAATTAGAAGCTTTTTAGCTTACAATGTTGTGAGCTCCGTCCAATTACCAATGAAGTCTGGTATCTTGCCTGTGAAGGGATTATCAAATGCCCACCTAAAGAAAAGTCATGGTGACACCATGTTAATGTAGATAAGAGAATTGAACAAGCAAAGGCATGTAATATGTGTTTCCCTACAATATTCTCATCCTTTTGAGATTGGTAAAAGACGAGGGAATTTCACCATGTAAGCCACAACTGTTGATATACCTGTAAAATTCAGAAACAAAAATTTCTTAATCTCATATGGTTCATATATTGAAAATTTTCAACGAAATGGGATAGATGATTAAATTGAAAAAGTTGGGAAGTGGAAGTTACATTTGCTCAAGATTGACTAAGTTTCCCAGTTCAGGAGGAAGCGTTCCAGAGAAATTGTTTACACCAATAGACCTGTTAAACATATGCACAGACGACGTTATTATAAGATTCTCTTCAAACTAATAATACATGTTACACATAATTGAATCGTATGCATATATAATTTGTTCTATATCTTTCTCCCTCATTATGATTTTTACCCCTTGCAGAGCTGTCATCATATAGTTTTCCTGATATTTGTCTTTCTAAAGCAGTATAATAACACAAAGTGCTACCATTTCAAATAACCAAGAGAGCAACACTTATTCAGAAATAAAAGCAACATATTATCAGAAACAGGAGCATTATATTTATTTATCCATCATCAATATCGCAAATGACCCTGCACATGGCTTTATATTTGCAAATGGTTGCCCTTGGTTGGTCCTCTAATAAAGTGGTGAAAAGGAAGAGTTCAAGAAGACCTTATGCTCAATACAAAATGTATAAAAAGCTTACGCTTTCACCTTCATAAAATAAGTAACACTGTCTGTGCAAACTAATAATACCTTAAGACAAAAGAGCAATATTATCCAATGTCACCATGACATATAAAATCCATCATAGTGAGCCATACAAAAGAAAAGGGCGGATTCTACTTGCCTATCAAAGGCCATAAACAACAACATATACCACAAACCATTTCAATGCCAAATTCAAATTGTAACCAGTCATAACGCATTTCTTATTCTGCTTAACTATCAACACTGCTCAACTATCATGGCTGTTAGGCAGAGGGAGCAGAGAAGGGGAAGTGGAACTTATTTGAAATTTTTTTTTTTTTAAAAAAAAAGGAAATAGTTGGGAAATGGGTCGGGTCACATCAATTTGGATAAGATTGTTTTGGGTTTGGATTCTTTGAGTTTGGATCATTTCAAATTTATTGATAGGTAATATATAAACAGAATTTTTAGATAATTATCAAGTTAATTTTAGAATTTTGGATTATATCAAATCATTCATAATTATGAATTTTTATATTAATAAAATTAATTTTTTTTATAATTAAAAGTATTTATCAATTTAAATAAGGTCAAATTTAAGTTATTTTATGTCAAATATTAACTGATTATATTTAGATGAATCAAGCGATCATAATAGGTTATGCTTGAGTTTGATCCTAAAATTTTTAAATCATTTGAATTTAGGTCATTTCAAATTTATACAAATTAAAAAAAATGCAGATCATTTTGAATCAACTGAGTTTATATTAGGTTTAACTCAAATCTGTCATTTCTAAATGAAATGTATAAATTTGATTTCATTAAAAAGCAGAAAATACTTTCTAACAATTAGTGTGAGCAATTATCTTATACATCAAACTAATTATGCAAGTACATGTAATCTCATATACCAAATTAAGTGAGTAGATAATAATTTTACCTGTATATAAGATTTCACCGATTTGATGTAATATATATATATATATATATATATATATATTGAAAGAATTAAATAATTGACAAAAATTGAGTGAAAAGGTAAAAACTAATGACATTTAAAAATTAAATACATACGGAAAATAAAATGCTCATTTTTTATTATTTTTTCTTTCAATTGGAAAAAAAACTTTAAAATCATATAAAAATGTAAGATGTTAAAATTAATGAATAATCAAAATCTTCACATTAAATTTATTTTCTTCAAACAATATGTTAAAATATTTGAATGAATTCTTTCTTCAATTTATTTTAAATCTCCAATCCTTGTTCTAATTTTAAGTTGAGAATTTTGAAATATTTAAAGATGCTGATGTTATGTCAATTTTGAAACTAATCCATCATATTATTATATAACCTTACAAATAACAATTTACAATTTATTGTGCGAACAAAAAATACTAACATGTGCAGAAAATGAGAAATTTTCATACAGTAGGAGACTTGATTGGAGATCTAACATGGCCAAGATATTCTTGAATTTCAATCTACATGTTTACATTATTATATCACAATGAACTTTCAAACGAGAATAATTTTTTATGAACATATTTGATTTTCATACAATTTGATCAACAACCAAATACAACTAATAGATTTAGAAGACTGACATCTATAAGTCTAAAAATTTTGTTGTTGATCAGAGTTCAAACAAAGTTTGTACAAGAAATCATCATGTAAGTGAAACATGAATTGTTGACTTTATGAGTCACCGAATAATAGATCTTCTTAAGCTATTCAACCGAGTTGAGCCATCTAATCATTGACTAAGCTACTAAGTTATTGATTATTAACAATTGACTTTGATTTATTATTGATCAGAGTTAACAAAAGTCGAACCATGATTCTACACCAAATTTTGACATATTGACTCTATTTTATAGTTTTTTTTTTCTTTTGGATATAATATTTTATTATAAATTTTAAGGGAAATTAAATAATAAAATTATTTTAGATATAACATTATTTTATTATAATATTTTAGGTATAATTTCATTTATTATTTTATTATAATTTTTAAATATAAATTATTTTTGGCATATTAAACATTTGATTTTATTAAATAAAAGAGGAAGAGTTGCAAGTTTCAAACTCAGTCCACTAAATATATTTAAGATGGAGAAGTCAAAGTGAGAAAGAAGCTTATTAAGAATGAATATATAAATTTTAATTGAGAGATTTTAGCAATATAGAGCACTATTGTTGTGGAGACAAATATTTTAAGTGGAGGAGTTCGTAACAGTGATGTCAAATCTATTGAAATAATTAAAAGGCTTAATAATAATTTAAATTCACATTTTTGCATGTCAGTGTAATTCTAACTCAAATTTTAAAAATTGACAAAATAGGCTAAATCGTGAAATTGTGTGCAATGTTAGTCCTACCCATGTATTTATAGTGCAATTTCTAGTGAAATTTGTGTAATTTTTAGTGTCAACTTTATGTCAAAATAATGAAATTTGATTAGAATATCTTTTACGTTTATTTAATTCATGATTTTGGCATATACATTGCTATTAATTTTAATTAAGATATGAATTGGACTAACATTACACTCAATTTCAGGATTCTAGCATATTTTGGCAATCTTAATAAGAATTTAAATCTAAATCTTTAAGTGTAACATTAGTCAATCTATGTATTTATTATGCAATTTTTGGTGAAATTTATATAATGTTTTGTGGAATTTACATCAAAAGATGATGAAATTTGATTGAAATATCTTTTATGTTTATATACTTCGCGATTCTGACACACTATTATTAACTTTGATCAAGACATAAGTTGAGCTAACATTGAACTCAATTTCATAATTTTAACCTATTTTGACAATTTTTAAAGGTTAGGCTATAATCGCATTGACACACAAAAATTTGAATTTAAATTAAGCCTTTTATTTATCTTTTAAGGCCTAAGCCTATATTCATGTATTAATCTATAATTTATTGTAACAGACATATTTAACTAGAAAATAACTTTTGTATTCCTTATTAGTGTAGAATTACTTGTACCAGTAGAATTAGGATAACAATAATCAATCCTTATATAAGGACTCCTATAGTTGTACTCTAGCAATGCCCACACTGAAATCAAATTTCCCAAACCTTTATATTTCTCTATTTTCTCTTTATTTTTCATTTTTCTTTCCTCAAATGATGGTTCTTTGACCTATGTATTGCACCCAGATTGATGATTTTAACCTATATATCCACTTTTGATTGATAGTCATTTGATCTACATGTGACATCCCAATTGACTCCTATCTTTTCAGCAGATTAACGACCTTTACTATCTACATATCCTTGTTCCCCTTTAATTTGATACTGACAATACCTAGCACATCAAATCCCTAAAATCAATTTAAAAGCTCTAATATAAAACTCTCAACACTTTTGGAGAAAAACACATTTTTGGCATGTTTAGTGGGACATAATGTATGCCCATGGAGACTATGTATTAGAAAGTCTTGTGTGAAGGCTAGACAAACTCACCAATAGAATTAGAGCTCTTTAAGAATGAGAAGGCATGAAAAATCTTTCAAATTCAAACAATGAAAACTAGGCCATAACAACCCGCAAGTGAATGATTCAGTTGATTACTAGTGGCATATGTTTCTTCCTTGATTAGTAATTCTATCAGCTGTTGATTATTCTCAAATCACTAGTTAAATAGCCACTGAGGATTATACCTTTTTCAACATGATTAACTAGATGGCAGCAGTCATAAGGTCGTTGGTAAAAGACAACAAAGCCATCCAAAAGACATTTGGTCAAGTTTGGATTAGAAGAACCATTGTTTAGATTGATTATCTTGTTAGAAGGACGATAAGCCCCAACCCTTGACAAAAAAGTCTCGACTGAAACTTCCAATAATAGAAAAAACATGCCAAAGGAACCAAGCTTAGTTCATATTCTAACTAGTCCACCATCGAATGAAATAGCGTACTTCTAAATCCCATATGGTAAGGTCATCACAAGTATACCATCTTAAGGCAATGAATAATCATAGGCTCAGTTGGGCCCTTAGTCAACTCTATAACAGACTTATCAAACATCTTAGGTTCATTACCAACAGTAATCATATGCTCTTGCACTAACTTCTAGCCAATATAGTATGGTCTACATATGATGTTCCACGTAATATTGTTCTCTTATCAATAGAGAGTACAAAATTAATAGCATGAACATAATAAAAGTACATATATAAACTAGCTCAATTGGAGCATCGTATGATTGATGCTCTTGAGAAGTTAAGTTTTGACATGTGGCCAACTCTAAGGCTAGCATATGTGAAGCCTTATCCATAATGGATGGATAAGCTATATCATTTCCCTAACGATTATAAAATACTAGAATTCACTATATTCTTTAGAGATTGTAACTACTCAACCATTGAGCATATTGCCCATTTCTCAGAGACTTGTGGAGAGGCTACGATTGAAGATTTCTAAAAGCTAAGGATATTTGATAATTCTTTGATTAAGATGGCCTTTACATGGTATACTAACCTTCTAGTTGGGTCTATTGCAAGCTAAAAGATTATGAAGGAGAATTTAACATTGAATTTTATAGATCAACTTTTTCTATTACATTGGCCAATTTTGCACAAGTGAAGCAATTAGCTAGAGAATCAGTCAAAAAGTGCACTTTAAGATTTAGAAAAATAAGAACTCAATGCCAAACTTTTTGAAGGCTGATTGTGTACCTTTGCTTTGAAGGTGTTTCATTTTGAGACTAGAAAAGCATTTCAAAGGGTACAAATTTAGAGATTTATTTTATCACTTGCTAAGGCATCTAGCTCTAAGAGATTGCTATAGTAGATAAAGTAAAAGCCTACTTCTAAAGGCACTTACTACAAAGATCGATATATAGTCATGGTTAACTATGATGAAAGATCTAACTCAAAAATATGAAGAAGGGAATATTGCTAAGTTGATCCCAGGTAAAGGGGACTTTGACCAACCAAAGCTAAAAAAGAAGGAAAAGTTGGTAAATTCAAAATGAACCAAATGGCAAAGGAGTATTCATTTTATTTGATTAAGATTGATAAGATATTTGATTGCCTCATTAATCATGGTCAACTAAAGCTTTCGAATGACCATATGATCTACTACCTAAGGAACAAAAGGGGAAAGATAACTTTAAGTATCACAATGTTTGGAAACATTACACTAACAATTGCATTAATTTCAGGAGTGCTTAGTGGTAATTTAAATTCAAACATATGCATGTCAGTAAAATTTTGGTCTAAGTTCTAAAATTGTCAAAATATGCGAGAATTATAAAATTGAGTGTAATATTAGCTTAACCCATATTTTGGTCAAAATTTATACCAGCGTCATATGACAAAATCATGAAATATGTAAATATAAAGGCATGTCAAACAAATTCTACTATCTTCTGACACAAATTTCACTAGAATTGCACCACAAATATATAAGTTGAGCTAACATTGCATTCAATTTTATAATTCTAGTCTATTTTGACAATTTTTAAAATTTGGGCCAAAATCGCACAGATACTCAAAGGTTTGAATTTAAATTACTGTTAAGCCTTTTAGGAATGTGATCCAAAAGGCAATCGAATAAGGTAGATTAGCATTCCCTAAGAAGAATAAAGTTATCATTGAGACTGAACCATTCCCAAAGACGACAGTCTCAATGGTTGAGCTAGTCATGAGGATTTAGCCAATCATAAGCAAGGCAAAAGGTAAAAGGCCTATGGTTGAATATCAAGAACAGTTAGAGGCCCAAGAATCATCCAGGTATGATAATATAGAGCGATCAACTAAAATGGCTTCACTGATTTGTCCCACTTGTCATGTTGAGTTCAAACTAGTTTACAATCATCAGTCTTAAGAGGAAGGTTGGTCAAATAATAAAAACAAAGGTGGGAGCCAAGCTAGGGGACATCAAGGATATGCTAACTATAAAAGACCGGATTTAACTCGCTCCCAAATCATTAAGGCGAATGGCTGATTTCTAGCTGAGTAGAATCTAAAAAATTATTGGTACTATCCTATAGGCAAGATTTGCCTACATAATCCTCAAGCGTTAAAGAGGGAAGCTGTTGAGGCTAATTGATTTGACTCTGACAACAAAGACATTCAAAGGATAAATGGTCAAAAAAGATATTCCATCCAAAAACTATAGAAAGTGGCAAATGCGTTAAACATAAGTCTAAATAGGATGTTTTTTATCGCTTTACCTTTAGGCAACCTTTTAGCCCAAAGCTCATTAAAATTTAGAAAAGAATGCTCCAAAAGCAAAGGCAACAGTTCAAGACTTGGCTTAAGGAAGTTCGAGCTAGAAGAAAGACATGGCCAAAATGCATGCTAAGCATGAAGAGATCAAGACACTTCGAGCCAAACATCAAAAAGGACACCTTAAACTTTGCAAGAAAATTTACAAGTCAGATGACAAATCAAACATACATGATGTAGATTGTCCATAAGAAGGATGGAAACATGAAAGTTTGGACACTAAAAAAGCCTGGAGAAGCCAAAGGTAGAGATGAAAGGACCTTAAGAACAAAAGATCCCACACCTAGCAAAGACACAGGTGACCAATATCAGCATGGTGTGACTTACCACTAGAATATTTGGCCAAGACCTAGGCAAAAGTCAAGCTTGGATGGAGACATGATTAGCCCAAGTTCTAATAATGATTCAGATGAGAGAGCTAAGACCATCACCTTAGACTAACATCCTTTGTATTTAACCAATCATATTCAACCTCTCTACATAAAGGCTGAAATGAACTTTGAACCCATTAATAGGGTTTTCATGGATACCAAATCGGGTGTATCCATTATCCCTACTAAGTTCCCTAAGAAGATTGGTCTCTCCAAGGACCAGTTGAAGAAAGCCAATATATCAATGACAGATTTTACAGGTGATAAGACCTTGGCTAGTGGATATATTGAATTGAATTTCCAGGTTAGACGATATATCGCAAAAGAGGGACGATATACTACTAAAGAGGGTTCTTCGAAGTTGGCATAGATGGAAGCTATAACATGTTGGAATGGGATTGGATACATGTTAATCCTGTTGCAACCTTCACCATGCATCAACTGATGTGGATATGTTGCCCATATGGTGAAATTGAAGTTAATTCATAGGGATCTAAACCCATTTGCATGAGTGGTTCATTTGGCCAATGTGATTTTGTACTAAGATCTAGCCAACTATTAAAAATATATCCAAAGGGCATCACAATTAGACCGAAAATTTAGGATAGTATCAATTCTCTATTTTTAAAATCTTTAATTTTGATTCAATCCCAGAGCTTTTTAAATTCCCGAATTAGACCGAACCGTTCTCACCCGTAGTGCTTATGGGCAAATTAAACCAGCCAACATCTGTGAAGTTAGGGAATGGTTGCTCCATAATAATACCTTTGAATGGTTAAGTCCAGAAGGATGAAGAAATGCTTCTAGTGAATCAAGAAGCTAATCTTAGAGCATATCACAACTTTGGCCAAATGTATCTAAGAAATCGAAATTATTTGACCAAATTACATGTATCCAATCTTAAAATTGCACTTCAAAAGCTCAATGACTTGTTGGTGAGTTCTAAGACCCATTAAAATAAATCAACTTCAGTACCAAAGAGCTTTCTCAACCTATTTTAATCAACTCAAAGTTGAATGCTGAATTTGAGGCCAAACTTATTGCCCTACTTATGGAGTTTAAAGATTGTTTCAACCAAGACTACAATGAAATAAAAGGCTACATAGAAAACTTGTTGAGCACCACTTGCCAATCAAAGAGGGATTTCAGCTCATAAACAACCGATAAGGAAATGTCTAAGAAAGTGGAAGAATTGGTTCGTGGGAAAAGATTAAAAGTCTTTTGGCTGTTGGATTCATCAAGATGGCCACTTATGCAGAATAGCTTTCAAATGTAGTCCCAATGATCAAGAAGAATGAAAAGCTAATGATTGGTGTCGACTTCAAATATTTGAATCTTGCCACTCATGGGACTAGGGGTGAGTATGGAGAACGGAGATTCCTGAATTGGACCGAGGAACTCAACTAATTTGGTACCAGAACCGAAATAACTACTTTCTTTTAAAAATCTCTGAATCGAACTGGACCTAGAATAAATAAATGTGATGGTTCTAGAGATTTTGTAATATCCGAATGAAGAATTAGACGAAACCGAACCATAGAACCGATATCAAAACCATAACATATATATATATATATATATATATATATATATATATATAGCTTTACTAGTTTAGTCTCAATTAGTATATACTACTAATAATTAGACTATATAATAATTATTAATTAGTAAGTAAAGATTAAAAAATTTTAATTTAACATTTAATGTGTAAGTTATTAGTTATAATTTATTAAATTATCACTTATTTTAGTCTTAAATGATTAAAAATGAAAATATAAATTTTATTTTACTTTGATTTATAAAAATGTAAAATTTAATTTTTAATAAATTGAAATTACCGACTACCTGAACTGGTACCGAACTAAACCTTACCATGCCAAAAGAACTGAAAAACCAAACTGAATAGTTATGAATTTACAAAGAATCAAAAATTCAAGACGGTACCAGTTCTCCATTTTTAAAATCCTCAAAATTTCGGTTCGATCCCGGAAATTTCAAATCCCCGAATTTGAACAAACCGTGCCCACCCCTACATGGGGCAGGGGTGGAGGTTACCCTGTTGTCCGGTGGTAACCCTTGAATTGGATCCCTATAGAGGTTGAAAAAAAATACACATTTCATAATATATATATATATATATATATATATATATATATATATATATATATATATGTTTATTTTTCAACTTTTATTTTTCAACTTAATATAATTAAGTTTCTTTAAAAATTATTTTATAATGAATTAAAAATAAAAAATATATATATGGGGAGATCCTTGGGGAACCTTGTGTACGCAGGATGGGGAGAAATTTCCTCCGATCAGAGGGGCAAGGCAGGGATGAGAAGTGGCCCTCCACCCTCGCCTCCTCATTCCTAGTATTATGATTTCCTAAAATTTTTTTTGATGTTCAAAAATTGTTTTCCTATTTTCTAAATTTTTTATTAAAAATGTGTATTACTAGTGGTATATTAACTAGACTGCTTAGACCGATCAAATAACAAATTAATCATAAAATTAACTCACTCATTGGTCAAGTTTAAAAACATTGGTTTGGATTGAACATGAGCACTCTACATAATACAACTAGGAGTTTGATTATCCCTAATTAAGAATAATGAATGCAAAAGATACACCACTAAAATCATATGATATGGATAGGTAGCCAAAGACTGGTCAACCAAAAGGATGCAAAATAGAAATTTAAAACAACCAATTAGCTGTAAAAATACAAAATACTAGACAAGGAAGTTTATCACTGCACCTAGATTAGGCCAAATGGAAAAGATCCATGGTTATTGATTATTAACTAAACAGTAAATGCTACTTACTTCTTATTGCACTGTAGCAAAAACTCAAATGTAAAATCACCCTCTAATCACAGCCTAAGTTCTTTCTACAATGCAAAGAATAGATGGAGAGAATTTTTCTTACTCGTTTTTTTATGCATTTTTTTCTTCTCTCTCTTGTTTACATAAAATACATGAAAATGAAACCATCATCAAATAACTTCCCTTAGGAAGTAAAGTTTAATCTAGGACATAAGGCAATTGTTGTTTCATTTACTCTGTTAGGCTCCTGTTATGTATAGACCCAGCCTTAAGTCCAAGAATAGTTGGTTGTCTCCTTCACTTGGACTAAGCTAGGTGGAAAAGACCTACGTTTGAGAATACTAGCATGCACCATCAACATATGACCTTGTACGTCATATTCAAAGGTGCACTATTTTAGATGTACCACTCTACATTTGTCACCATATAGGTTTCGTCTACCAATTTATCTTTGTCAATCATTCTAGGTAAGGTCAACCACAAGGCAAAACCACTAAGACATGTGCCTAAAGGACCAAAAGAAGGGCTCCTCAATTTTTTGTATTGAAGTATTGAAAAAAATAATTGGGCTACAAAATGGCTCTAAAGGTCCTAAAATTTTTTTCCTTTAATTATGAAAGAGGATTTTTGGAGCCTCAAAATCCCTAAATGGACCCAAACTTTGTCTCTTTTAACTATTAAAGGAAAAAATTTTTTGGTCCCAAAAAAGCTCCGAAATGGCTCAAAATTTTTTCTTTTAATTTTTATGTTAAATTGATCAAGGAATAGATCCTTTTTCTTGTCAAGAACCATATTTTTAGTTGGACTGGTCTTGATCCTAAATGTGAAGTAAGACACTATATATATGTACTTAGGCTAATTTATCTCTCACACAATTTTTTCTCATTATTTTGTAGATTTTCTCCAATTTGGGCATTAGAGGATCCTATCGGGATACGTCACTTAATCTGTGATACAATATTTTCACATTTTGTAGGTCTTCAAATTAAAGGTTGTTCAAGTCACTACTTTTAATGGTTATGAATGGAAGTAAAACTTCTAAATTAATCAACATATCCTTAATTTGAAGGACTAGGAATCTACCTCGATCAAGGTCGGGATCTCCCGCTTCATTGCCCCATGTGGTAGGGGCGAGGTGAGTTCTGCAGGGATGGAGCCCAGTGGGGATCTAAAAAAATTATATGTTTTTTATATAACCATATTTTTAGTTGGACTATTATTGATCTAAATGTGAAGTAAGACACCATATATATGTACTTAAGCTAATTTATCTCTCGACACATTTTTCACATTTTTTTGTAAATTTTCTTCGATTTGAGCATTAGAAGATCCTGTCATGATAAATTACTTACCCTGTGATACAATAATTTCTCATTTTGTAGGTCTTCAAATTAAGATGTGTTCAAGTCACTATTTCTAATGTTATGAGTGGACGTAAAATTTTTAAATTAATAAATATATCCTTAATTTCAAGGTCAATTTAGGCAATGGCCCCGCCCACACAAAGAATCTGCCTTGATTAAGGTTCGGATCTCCCACTTCATTACCCTACGTGGCGGGGTCAAGGTGGGTTCCATAAGGATGGAGCCCAATGGAGATCTAAAAAAATTAGGCCTATTTGTCAAAAAAATTCAAACTTTTACATATTTTGACGATTATTTTCAATTTGTTTAATTTAGATAAATTTAGTCAATTTCACAAAGTTCTTCGCAATAATGGCCTATTTGGGATTTGGATCAAAATTAGATGACATGGACGACATGTCATAGACCAAAATCTCAAATTGGTCATAATTGCTAAGAACTTTATAAAATTGGTTGAATTTACCAAAATTAAAAGAATTGGATATAATTGTCAAAATGAGCAAATGTTTGAATTTTTTCCAATGGGCCAAAAACTTATATATTTATGTATTTTGTGTGTACAGCTCTATATTAATTCAATATTTTTTGTGTATATGCCAATATATAGTGTAAAATATTTTTATTTTATAGCTTAAAAAATAATTTAAAAAAATAATTTCAAATGGAATATTTTTTAAAAAATGAAGCTAGGGATTCCTACAATTGTAGAGTAAGGGCAAATTCCCCTGTTGGAGGGGGTGGGGCAACGATGAGGATGGTCCGTTACCCATACCTTGATTTTTGCCACTCCTATTTGCAAGGTATATGTTGAAAATTGTAAGAATAGTGAGAACAAGGGTTTTTTATTTTACTTATTTGAAAATTATGCCACCAGTGAAATAGAGGAATCTCTTTTAAAAGGTGTGAATGTAAATATATTTAAAATATCTAACCACATAAGTTTTCTTCGTATTGATTTTTTTTTTTTGAGTTTGGAAATAATTTATATTTTTATTTGTCATGTTGTGCAGTTGCCGAAAAAATTTTAATAGTTTTGATAAATGTAATAAGGCTAGAACGAAATTCAATCTTACAGTAATGTTAGCTGTTTAAGATTTCCAATTTCTTTGGGGATCGTTCCAGAAAATGCATTCTGAGCAATTGACCTGATCATGTGAAACAAAATAAAGTCATTAAAAATAATAATAAATTATCACCAACTATGCCATGTTTATTGTAGATAAACACAACACATGCTTAAACGTAATCCTAAACATAATTAGAATTGTAATGTAATTATGATTACATAACATTTTGGATTATATTGTCCTGATTATAAGAAAAAATTTAAGTGTAATGCAAATTGCATTATTTAATCGATTTGACCTTAGTTCATGTAATGCTCATTATATATAAAAATATATGTAATCATAAATACATTGTTTATTTTTACTTTTATCACTCTCATCACTCTTATTTTTACCACCCTCACCGTCACTACTTCCATCAAGACCGTCACCCCAACTACCACCATGATTACCATCACCTTTAGCCATCACCACTATGGCTAATCTAAATAAATAAAATATTCCATGACATCAATTTTATTTTTGAAACCAAACAATAGATTACAATAACCATTATATTTTTCATTCCATTACATATTTCATTATATTATATTATAAGTAATACGTCACATAACATTTAATCATGTAATTTTTTTTTTGGTATAATAAATGGATATCCTTTGAATTTTTATGTAAAATAATATGTTTTTAATAAATAATATATTAAATCCCTGAATATCTATCCAGATTCTAGAGAATGTATAGTATATAAAGCTAGATTATGAAGCAAAGCCAAATATAAAGAACTTATTCATGCAACATAAATACCGATATGCATCAAACTATAGGATGTTGGTAATGTTTTCCTTTAAAAAAAAAAAATGTGGTCACATGACATTGTTACGAGAATTTCTATACTTACAAACCCTTTAATGCTGTTAAATTTCCAATAAATGCAGGCAAGGGACCAGTGAAGTAATTTTTATCAATTTTCCTGCAAAATTAAATAATAGAATAACCAAAAAATCAATGATAAAAATAAACGTACACATCCTTTATGATTTAACCCAAAATGACATAATACAAAACTACATAACTACTTCCAATTTCTAGTTTACTAAGAAATCAATTTTGACATTCTTATATAAATTATAAACATAAATATAGGAGAAGGAACTGCAAAAAAATGTCTTACAAAAATGTTAGAAATTTCAAGACTAGAAGTGCTTCCGGAATCACCCCTCGTTTGTTTAGACTATACACTCTCCTGTAAATTAGTTAAAAAAACAAACAAAGAAAATAAACGGTAAATTAAATGATGAATAATGAAAGCTAGTACATCTACCTGGTAGGAAAGAGGACAATAGTTTATGTTGATAGCTAATATGACCATTTAAATAAACAAACTATTATTAAATTTATAAATGTGATAACTAAAACCAAACCAAGGATGTTGAGAATAATGTCTCAAAATTCTTATTAGAACATTAATTCCTAATTAATAATAGAAAGCTATGGTAAAGATTTTTTTAGTAAGAGTTGTTTACATGGTAAAAAAGTTTAGCTTTTTATAAATAAAAAAGCACAATAGTACCTAAATGAAAAGAGATATCTAAATAGATAAAAGAGAGTCGAATAATTTTAGTTCTCCTCCATGACCATAGAATAAAATATAAATAGCAAGAGAAAATAAAGCACCTATTAACAAGAGGAGGCAAGAAGAGATAAGAGGTTGAAATTTCAAAAAGGCTTAATTATTATTTCACCCTTATAGTTTACCCTAATACACTACTTCGACCCTATCTTATAAAAATAAGTTGCAACATCCCCATATTTTGGCATTGGACTGAAATCTCATTTTGTCTAATTTAAAAAAATTTTCTATTAGTTAGAAGAAAAAATTAAAATTTATTTTTAAATACCCTAAATACTCTTTCACTTTCCATTTCCTTTTCCCTTTCCCTTCCTCTCTTGCCTTCTCCACTCCATTCCTTTCCTTTCTCTTCTCCATGGCGATCTGCAATAATATGAAATTAATTTGCAACTAACTAAATACGTGAAATGAAAATCATCCCCTATAACCAAGCAACAAAAAGTTACATATTGCACACACATTTCACGAAATCAAAATCATCCCTCATAGACAAAGAAACAAATATCCAGTTAATGCACTCTCATATAGCCAAGCAATGAAAAGCTACCTATTGCACACATCTCACGAAATCAAAATCATCCCCCATAGACAAAGAAACAAATATGCACCTAATGCACACTCTCGAACCCAGCACACGCATCATTATTCTCACATCATATCCACCCAATGTTGTCAAAAGCACTTGAAGCGCGCGCTAAAGTGCTAATGCACAATGCAAATTGGGTTCCTCGCTTTTTGACTTGTGTAGCAACACCCCTTCAAGCAAGCACTTGCATGGACCACTTAAGCGGCAATTTTGTTGAAGTGCAAACATGTTAAAAGCGCCCTTCAATATTAAATTCTTTTGTTTAGTGTACTTCAGTAATAAAACCTTTGGTTTTGTTTTAAAAGTCAAAGTAATTGGCCCCTATCCATTTACATATTAAAAAATGCTAAAAGAGTCATTATCACATCTCTTTCTTCTCCTTTTTCTTTTCATTTCAAGAACGGTGAAGAAGACTATTGCAAAGAAAAAATAAAAAATAAAAACCACTAGCAGTGCTTAGTGGGACCTACCATATATAAGGCATTTTTTTATTATATTTTTGTTGTCATCTTCTTCATCCACTTTCAAATTTTATCTTGTTCAACTTTTTTTCTTTTTAATCTTAATATAGCAATAATATTTCACCCATCATCTCTTTTTTCATCAATCATACTTTACGCAACTACACCTCAATGGGGTTGGCTATATTGATTTGTTTTTTTTCCATTTAGAGCGATTTTTGGCCACATCTTCAAAAAGATGTAAAGCCTTAGTGTACTTGAATTGCTCCCCTTTATGTGAGCTTATGTCTATCATTCCTCTTCTTACCTGTGTCTACTCTAATGTGTTATACTCTTTTAACTTGTGCATCTAATGGCCTACAGCTCACATGTCCAAATCACATTAATCTCTCTTTTCTCAACTAATCCGTTATTTGAACAACTCCAACTTTATCCCTAATACACTCGTTACGAACTCCATCTATTCTAGTACGAGTACACATTCATTTGATCATTTTCATCTCTACCACACTGATTTTAGAAACTTGTTGCATCTTTATCGCCCAATATTCACTATTATACAACATAGCGGGTCTTATTGCAATGCAATAAAATTTTTCTTTTAGTTTATGTGAAATTTTACAATCACAAAATCAACCTGATGCATTTCGTCATTTCGTTCATCCCACTTTGCGTGCTTATAACCCAAATTTGCACTCTGAGTTGGCTAGTTGAGACATTTTTGCACCCATTACTCGCCATGAATCAATAGATTGCGTAGTTCTATTAGTATAATTTATTAATTTTACAATTTATGTAGTATTTTAAATATTCATTTTGAATACGGAAAATTGTGAATGTTGAAAAAATGATAAAGTTTTGTAAATTATCCATTGTCCAACGAGATGATCATTTTGTATATATAATACAATTGCTTCAAGATTATAAAAAGGTAATGATGTTTTAATTATTTCAAAGGAATTTAAAAATGATTCTTTTTATCTATACAGTTTATTAATATTTTCATTTTCAACTAATTATTTGAATAATAGTAATTTTTATTATTATTTATTTTATCATTGAGTTACATATTATTTTCATTCACCAGTTTATGTAGGAAATTTTTGAGTAAAGATGATTATCGCTTCGTATAGACTCCACAATCCGGTCCAGAGGAAGATTAATGGGATAAAAAGGTCCCTAATCGTAGGGTGTTACATTCATGGTATGGCTCATGAGCTTAATCCTTCTACAGTTGGAGCAGCTTTGGATGTCTCCTTTATTTTTAAAGATTGGTACTAGCATGTTTTTCTCCACTCATCCGACATCTTTTTAGAGACTAAAATCTTATTGAACAAATATGAGTTAATCAAGCTATTCCTGCATCCTTTAAACATTTCCACACCTCAATAGAAATCCCATCAGGACCACATGCTTTGTCTGGTTTCATTCTTCTCAAAGTTTCTTTAACTTTTGAGAACCAAATTCTCTTAATATAGTTCATATTAGTCCTCACCTACTAGGTTTCCATTATAGCTTTTATTGAAGTGACTCTCAAAGTAACTCCTCCACCTTTCCTTAATATCCTCCTCTTCCACCAAAATTCTATCCTCCTTATCCTTAATATACCTAACTTGAGTCAAGTCTTTAGATCTTCTTTTCCACCACCTCGCCAACTTGTAGACATTTTTTTCCCCTCTTTTGCTCTCAATTTCTCATATAGCTTCTCATAAAACTATGCCCTAAATTGAGTCATTGCCTTATTTGCTTCCTTTTTTGTTATTTTATACTGCTCATATGTATCTCCACTTTCACCTCCAGGCAATTTCTTGTATCATTCTCTTTTATTCATTATTGCCTTTTGGATTGTTTCACCCCACCACCATCCCTTCTTTGATGGTGGGCCTTGTCCTCTAACCTCTCCCAGTACTTTTTTGACTTACCTCTCGAATCCTTTTACTCATATTTGCCCACATATCATTAGCTACCACATTTAGATCCCAAGTCTCCATATTTCTCAACTTATTCCTAAACTGCTCACACTTCTCCTCCTTTAGCTCCCATCATTTGATCCTAGTAGGGGCATTCTGGGATTTTAACATCCAAGACTAATAACCTATGTTGAGCTGTTAAAGTTTAACCTGAAATAACTTGGCAATCCTTACACAAGGCTGGATTTGACTTCCTTGTGAAGAAGAAGTCATCTTTTGTTGTGCCTACTTTTAAAGGTTATTAAAAGAGATTCCCTTTGACAAAACAAGTTAGCCAATATTAGGTCATAAATCATGGCAAAGTCAAGGATGCTTTTCCCCTCCTTATCTCTACTCCCAAAGCCCCAACCTCCGTGAACTTCCTTGAAACCACTCTTATCTCGACCTACATGTTCATTCGAGTCTCCACCAATGAAGATATTCTTTTCATTTGGTATGTCTTGGCATGGTAACGCGTCTGAAAGCTCTCCTGTAGCTAAAGGCTATGCACAATTTATTTGGACACCTTTTCTCCAATGGTCAAATTGACCTCTATATAGTTAAAACGAAAGGCACACTCAAGCCTATATGTTTTCCTGTTGCCTTAAAGCGTAAAGCACAAGAAAAGTGCTCGCCTGAATAAAGGCGCAAAATTCTTAAAAAATAATTGAAAATATATATGCCAAAAAAATATAAAACTTTAGCAAACATAAGTTAATTGTAAAGCAAGTTATAAGTTAATTTTGTTTTGCTAAAGAATTAAAAAAGAAAAACAAAATGTTAAACAAATTGGAAAATAGATGCATCATGTCATGTATATGCAATTGTAAATATATTATATTATATATGTATAAATTGTTGAAACAATAAAAATATAACAGAATTTTTTTAAGTATAATTAACACCGTAATAAAAGGACCTAATCACATGGAATTTAAAAGCAATAAAGAATAGAAAAATAAAAAAAATCAAAATATAGAATTTATATTAGAAAGTGATGTGTGCAAGTGTAACTGCGTATGATTATAAAAATAAAGAAAAAAAAAAGTTAAAGTGGAAGGAGGCATCGACAAAACACAGATTAAAAAAAAAGCTATTGTGGTAAGTAATAGCCTTGAACACAGAATTACAAAGAAAAAGTAAAGATAAAATAAAAAATAATGGTACCTGTTGTTGAAGATTTTCCTATTCTATCTTAAGTTATCATTATCTAGGTTACAAAAACTATTTTACCTTAAATAAGTGGTGCTCTAATTACCTTAAAAAAAAAAAAGCACAACTACCGACCAGAAAAAAAAAAAGAATAAAAAGGAACAACTATCATATAATAAGACCATTCCTATTCTATTTAAAATTCTCTAAATACGTGATGTCCTAATTTTCTAATAAAAAAAATAGCCGCTGGAAGTTCAAATGTTAAAAAAAATCAAAAACTGATATTGAGGCTCAGCAAAATATAGCAAAGGTGCCCAGCTATTTTAGCACCTCGCCTCGGCACCCAAGTTAACCACACTGGTCTAGAAAGGTTTGTCATCTTTGAAAATCACTATATGGACTAAAACAAAGTCATTGTGCTTGGTTTGAAAAATTCAGTCAAGCAGTATAGAAGTTTGGACTAAGTATAATACAGTATCCTACAAGCAGTTGGCATCTAGCATCATTATACTTGTACATGTAGATGATATTGTCATCACGAGCAGCAATGCTCAAGGAATTTCATCCTTGAAATCTTTCTTGCAAAGCCAATTTAATACTAAAGATTTAAGGATACTAAAGTAAGTTTTGGTAATTGAGGTCTCGCGGAATAGAAATGGTATTTTCTTATCTCAGAGAAAGTATACTATGGACTTATTGACAAAGACTTGAAAAATTAGGAGATGCACCATGCAATGCTTTTATGTTTTTGACGATCCTAAACAATATAGAGGATTGGTTCGAAAACTAAAGCATCTCACAATAACTCATCCTGATATCGCTTATTTAGTCAATGTTGTAAGTCAATTTATGTCATCTCCAACAGTACATCATTGAACACTCTTGGAACAAATCCTATATTATTTGAAGGGAGCTCCTAGATTAGAGATTCTATATCGAAATCATGAACAAAATAATATTGAGTGTTTTTTAGATGCAGATTGGATAGGATCCAAGATTGACTGCAGGCCTACTACTGGTTATTGTGTTTTTGTTGCTGGCAACTTGATTCACGAAAAAGTAAGAAGCAAAGTATTGTATCATGGTCTAGTGCAGAATTAAACTATAGAGCGATGACCCAATTTGTGTGCGAGTTATGTGGATTTTTCAACTCCTAACTAGGTTGGCCTCAAGATGTCAATTCTAGCAAAGCTATGGTGTGAAACAGCTCTATATATATATTGCCTCAAATCCAGTGTTTCATGAATGAACAAAACACATTAAGTGAGATTGTCATTTTGTTCAGGAAAAGGTATTACAAAACTTGATTTCTACAACATATGTAAAGACAAAAAAACAATTAGGAAATATTTTTATAAAAACACTTCATGGGAATCAAGCATCTTACATATATAACAAACTATGCATGATTGACATCTATGCTCCAGCTTGAGGGGGAGTGTTACAAGATCTATATTATAGCCTAAACTGTAGGAGTAGCTTGATTATAGGGATTGTGAGATTCTTTCCCAGTTTAATCCCTTTCTAGTTTAGCTTACATATCTTGTATATATACCCAGGTATAGTCTCTCAATTGAATGCAAGAAACATCCTTTCATAACATCCTTGATTAATTATAATTCTTTTTTATTTTTAGTTGAATTATTTTCATTATTTTTTTAAATAGAACCTATTTCAACTATTATTTAATTACTAAAATTTTACTGTCCTCTCTTTCCAACAACTACTCTTTTATTATCGTAATTCTACTTATTTCCTACAACTTCATATGATTTATATTCCTTTGATTTCAATTCTCTTTATTCTAGAAATGAATCTTTTTCATTTCCCCTTTTTTAAGATAATCTAATTCAATTTTTTGAAACAAGAAAGCAAGCCAAAAATATCTAGATGACTAATTTTTTTTTTGCTAAATCCTAAAATATTCTTTGATGTATTCTCATTTTTATTTTTAACATGTATTTATGTAGAATGGCAAATGATCATAGTAAGATTGGGCAACCTAATGCTACCAATAAAAAGCAAGAAAAGATAAATTATGATAGGTCGTCTGATTTCGATGATCTTGATAATATGATTAAAACTGAACGTGATGAAGAAGAAAAAATTAACTTCACATTGGAGACAAGGGACGATTAGTGAAAAATAAGCAAAGAGGTCCAATGGTGACATAAACTTTGTAGTAGTTGAACTTAGGAAGCAAGGTAGACTCAAACAAGCCAACATTAATGATTCCTTTGACAGACAGAAAAGAATCATGGCTTGTCAATATATTGGTAGATTTTTCTACTAAGCTAGAATTTCATTTAATTATGCCCTTATGGATGCATTTAAATGGATGGTTGAACCTATTAGACAATATGGCCCAAATTTGAAATCTCCTAGCTATCATGAATTAAGAGTCCCAACTTTGAAGAAAAAGGTAGCTTATAAAGATGATTTATTGAAGAATCATAAAGATGCATGGGTATTCCATAATGTCAGATGGGTGGTCAAATAGAACTAATAGAATTGTAATCAATTTTTTGGTTAATTGTAACATAAGAACTATGTTTTTAAAGTCAATCGATGCACAATCAATTGTAAAAATTAACAAGAATACATTTAAGATGCTTGATGAGTTTGTGGAGCAAATTGGACAATGTAATACATGCAAGTAATAATAGATAATGAGTCTAATTTTGAGTTGGTTGATAAGTTATTTGAGGCAAGGAGGTCGCATTTGTACTGGACTCTATGTGCAGTCCATTGTATTGACCTTACGTTAAAAGACATTGAAGTCAATAGATGCACAATCAATTGTAAAAACTAGCGAGAATACATTTAAGATGCTTGATGAGTTTGCGGAGCAAATTGGACAATGTAATGCATGCAAGTAATAATAGATAATGAGTCTAATTTTAAGTCAGTTGATAAGTTATTGGAGGCAAAGAGGCCGCATTTGTACTGGACTCTATGTGCAGTCCATTGTATTGACCTTACGTTAAAAGACATTGGAAAGATACCTAGAGTTTCAAAGACTTTGAAAAGTACTGTTAATAAGATAGGTTATACACAATCTTGGTGGTGTGTTGAGTATGATGAGAGAATTCACAAAGCAAAGAGAGTTGATTAGGCCTGGGGAAACTAGATTTTATACTTCTTATCTCACATTACAATGCATCTACAGACATTAATATTAAGAGCCATGTTTACTGTCGATGAGCGGGGTTCTAACAAGTGGGCAAAGGAAGCAAAGGGAAAGCGAATTATAGAAATTATTGTGATGCATGCTTTTCAAAACACTATTGTGTATATACTCAAGATTATGGATTCTCTTGTTCGAGTCCATAGACTAGCTGATAATGAAAGGAAACCTACAATTGGGTACATTTATAAAGAAATAGATAGAACAAAAAAAAACAATGAATAGAGCTTTTAATAGGAATAAGAAGTGTAACGAAATCTTCACAATGACTGACAATAGGTGGGAATGCCAACTTCACCAACCTTTGCATGCAGCTAGCCACTTTTTAAATCTAGCATTTTTTTATGATAACCTAAGTATAGAGTTTGATAGGCAGATAACACCAAGACTCTACTCTTGTATTAAGAAACTTGTGGCAGATCATACTATGCAAGACAAAAATCATTGGTGATTTGTCAATGTAAAAGAGCACTGAAAGTACATTTGGCATTTCACTTATAATTAGATCTCGAAAGAGAAAAGCTCTAAGTAATAACTAATGAAAATGTAGTTATTGAACATTTATGGGAATATTATGCAACTAAATAGTCGAGTTTGTATGGGAGCTTTGATCCAAATTTACAATAATTAGCTATCAAAATTCTTAGGATTGTGAATAAAAATGAAGTGTATTTGAATAGGTTAGCCTTTTAGTTCACCTTAATATTTGAATTTCTTAATCTTTAATAATGAGACAGTTTATGAATTGATACATATTATTGTTTTGTAAATTTTTTGTTAGATTCATACTAAAAGAAGGAATAAAATTGCACATCAAAGGCTTAATGACTTGGTGTTTGTTTAGTCTTGCACAATAAAGGCTTAATGACTTGGTCTTTGTTAATTAAAACCAAACTCTTAAAGCTTGTTATGAATGTAAAGATGTCATTGATTCTTTTTCTTTGAATGATATTGATGAAAGTAATAAGTGGTTGGTAGGTAAATTGGGTTTGGGAAATGAGGACACTAAAGATGATATAGTCGTTCTTAGTGATGATGATAATTATGGCTTAACATTGCGAGCTGTCGCCAAAGCTGATGTTGGAAAAGTAATTAGAAAAAGAAGGACTCAAGACAAATTCGCTGACAGCTAAGACAAGTGCAAGTTCAAAAGCCTCAACTTCACACTCAATGTTTGAAGATTATCAGGCTGATTTAGATGATCATGAGACATATTTAGAAGATATTGAAAGATATGGGTCCAAGCATGACAATGATGAAGAATTGATTGAGTAATCAGATGATGATCTTTAGCTATCTTTCATGTTAGAATCTTTTCCTAATGTCTCATAAATATTATTGATCAAGACTTTTACTGCATTATAAATGTGCAAACTGTATTCCTAAACATGGATGTTGAATAGGTTGAGGAATTAATATTTCAGTGTTGCATTTTATTTTTCTCAGTCATGGGGTCTTTTTATTCATATATTTTAATGGTTTGTAATTTTATAAATTATGTGTTTTGTTTTAATTGAGCTAGCCCTTTTTTTGTGCTTTGCGCTTTAAGCAATGGGAAGGCTTATCACTTTGAGTGCACTTGGAGTTTTTGACTACACTGTATCCACCATGTCTTTACTTCATTGAATTGAATCTCCCTCCTGAACCATTTCTAAGAAATATTATAATTCCTAATATCAAATATCTTCTTTTTCTACATTTGCACAGACAAAATAGAATATTGACTCACCATTTTCATCCTGTGTTACTGTTGTTACTATACTCACTATCGCAAACATGGTACAAAGATTTAACATTAGCTGAAAAAGAAAAAGTTAAAAGGAGCAGGCCATAGCACACAAACTAATGAAAAAAATACTATTTTCCTTCCTAATTTTAAAAATAGCAGGAATAGGAAGAAAAAAATTAATTTGGGAAAAGTAGGACCTGGCACTTGACAACTTTGTAGCATGATATCTCTCGCCACATCAATTTTGTGTTTGGCTGTTGTGGCCATGCGAGGCTGCTGATGAAGGTTTTTTTTTTTTATAATTGATTCTGAAATTCGATTTTATTTAATGGATTTAATGTTCCATGTGAATTTGGGTGTTTGGGGTTTTGTTCGAGAATACCCCAAAATTTTGCAATTTTGTTTGGGTATTTTTCATGTGAATTTGGATGTTGTAAATTTGTAATTTTGTTTATTGAGCTTAAATTATTGTTCTAAGAATTTTTATAATTCTTGATAAATTAGAAAGATAAAGGCTTGGCAAAGAAGGAAATTTTAAAAGGAAAGTGGGGTATTATAATCATTTTATGTAAATTTGAAATTTTGTTTATTGAGCTTAAATTATTTTTCTAAGAACTTTTATAATTCTTGATAAATTAAAAAGATAAAGGTTGGCAAAGAAGAAAATTTTAAAAGGAAAGTGAGGGTATTATAATCATTTCAAGTAAATTTACAACAAAAATAAATGAAAGAACCTTTAAGTTAGTGGTGTCAAAGGACAGGAACATTATAATTTATTTTTATAAAAGGAAGGACGAAGTTATGTGTTATGATAAACTACATGGGTGAAATCATAATTCACCTTTTCAAAAGAAAAGGTTCTTGAAAAGTTAAAGAGTGAAAAAAAATTCAAGAAAAGAACAAGATTCTAAGTACAACTCATTATATAAGAAATTAATCTAATTGCAATCTCCATATAATAATAAACTAAAAGTTCAGAGTTTGGCTCATGATCCAGCTTATGAAAAAAAATTGAATCAAGTAAATATTTTGTGTTTGTATTTGATATCTATATATTAATTTTTCATGCTTCCACATGCCCAACAAGAATTTATTAGTATTTTCAAAATTTAAATTCACATAAAATATGGTTTTTTATTTGAATTAAAAATTCAAACATAAACTACAAATCCACTGAATGCTTGTTAGTATTGATTATAATTTATATTCTCATAACTGATTTCACTAAGACTCTATTTGTTTGATTCAATTATTTTATTTTTATTTGGTTGTAAATCAGAAGATTAGCTGAAGAGAATTCTTCTAATTTTTGGAAAATGAACATGTTTAGACTTATAAATACTTTATATCTTTCTACTTATATTTAAACTGGAGAATTCAAAGAAAACAGTGTTATCCTTTTCTTTTAGTTTAGGGTAATAAACTGTCATCCTTACCAATCATTAATGGCATCAATAGCAGTCAATAGTAGATTCAGATGCCTTATTGACAATGCTCAAATTGGCCTTTCGAAACACATTACACCTTAAGTATTTAATAACTGTTGTGAGACAAAAAGAGATACATACAGTCGAGTGATGTGGCAGGTGGTACCGCTGTTGAAGGAACAATCACATTTGATAGCAGGATTGTTGGCCGGAGCTTCAAAATCAGATTCATCAATGGCTGTTCCACTACACGGTTCTCCACTTATATTCCACAAGTCCACAGATTGAGCATCCCATTGTTGGAATATCAAGTTCAGTGCCTCCACTGTTTCACCACCCACAAAAACGCACACAATTTCACTAATATTTATACAAGATGTTAGCGATATGTCTGAATTAATACCAATAAAACTTACGTATAATTAGGAAATTTTAACCAGAACTAAATGCTGATTGCTAAAAGTTTTTTTTTTTTTTATGCCTTTTTATGTAATAATAATACTCTCACAAAATGTTTTAGTGATATTTTTTATTATATCCGATAATAATGATAGGCTCAAATTATCTTATCCTACTTGCCCATTTATTATCAAAAGTTATATGTAGAAGCTTTTCTTATGAAAAAGGAATTTGTTTTTATTCTCTCTTTTTCTCTTCATTTGTCAATCACCAAATTCTCTTGTGTTCTTATTTTGCATTATACTTCATCCGCCCCAAAATGATTGACAAAATTTTATTTTCATATGAATTAAGAAAGTTAATTAATTATAGCTATTTTGTATATTCTAATCACTTTCTTATTAAAATACCCCGATTTATTTTTTGATTTTATCAATATTGATAAAGTATAGTTATTATTGGAACTACAAAAGTTAGTGATAATATTTAAATATTAGTAGTAAAATGATTATTAGAACTTAAAAAAATTTTGTAGAAGAGTATAATTTTTTTCTTTGCATCAAAAATACAAATTCAAAGTTAAAAATATAGGTAATAATTTATTCATAATATGGAAATAGATGTCAATTAATAAGCGTATATTAGACAATTATTTGATTGACTATCAATCAAAAAAGAAAATTATCAATCATTTTAGGACTCTCAAAATAGAATTTTTGTCAATTATTTTCGGACGGAAGGAGTATCATATGGTATGCTCCTTTATTTTATATATAATCAAATTCAAAATTAAATTCATCATTTAACTAAACATGCGTTCTTTATTTTATAAATCAATTTTATTTTTTAAAAATGAAAAATCAATATCAACTTTGAAGTAATATAATACTATTTTTTATTTTCAAGCCACTTCAAAACTTAAAGATGGAAAAGAAAAAGCATAAGAAAGATAAAATTCTAATCCAAATTATCCCAAGTCATCACAACCCAACAAAAGAAAAACAATTAAATAAATAATATCTTGATAAAAAAAAAATAGCAACACTTAAAACTAATTACCTTTCTCAACTATATTTGTAGTTTGTTTACAAATGTCTATTATTTGGTCTAAAGATATTCTATTCTTTTGATATTTTTATATTTTTAAAATGGACTGAAGATAACAATATATTTCTATTATTCAGAATCATTTTTTTAACTTTTTTATAAATAAATATAAGAGAATTTAAATATCTTGTTTAAAATATCATGTTTGATTATCTCAACTAATAAAAAAAAAAAAAACTATTCAAAATCTTAAATTCAACAAAACATTACATAAATAGTCTCTTGACTGAGAAAATATATTAAAAATATGTACATTACTTGGTTTGAACATGTATTTAGTTTTTTTATAATTTTAAGTGTTTAAAATTGTTTCAGAATAACAATATATTCCAATTACTTGGAAGGCCTATTGGTCTAAAGTTCTAGCTTATTCTGATAATTTTAAAATTCAAACTAGAATCACACTAACACGCAAATATTTGAATTTAAATTACCATTAGTTTTTTTCTTTTAAGTATTGAGAGAATGACATTTTATATTAGTGAGATTCAAATCTTGACACTCACTCATAAATAATCTCAATTAATTGCATGGTTTACTATGTAAAATCAAATTTCTTTTTAGTAAAATGCACATGGAGTCACAATCTATAGAGTAAATTTTTTTTATGATTGGTTTATTAATTGTTTGTAATGCTAAAATATGAAGCAAAAGTTTTTTTTTCTTCTAATGAAATGTAAAGCAAAATATGGACAAATAAACAAATTACTAGATTTAATTTACTTGTAGAGAAAATAAAACAATAATTTGAATTAGTTAACATAAAACAAATTTAATGAGTATTCAGGTGATAAAACATGTGTTAACAAACTAATTTTATAGACAAGCTAAACGAATATATATATATATATATTAGAGAGAATTTTAATGAGAATATCTCCAAAGGAAATGTAAAAGAGAATATTAATTAAAGTAGGCGCAAATACAATGTCTAATATAATATGTCACAAAAATAAATCAGAGGACGACATTGCCCCTCTAAATAAGAAAAATCTCGACACTCTCAATAAAATTAGTCAATATCTTTCGTTTGATCCCTATCCCACAAATCGCTAGCGCTCTCTCTCTCTCTCTCTCTCTCTCTCTCTCTCTCTC
>CATIWR010041873.1:0-18483 GCA_949677035.1 Omphalea diandra
AGCAGTTTCAGTCAGGGTGGGCGATTTGTCCACGCCACCTTCCAAGTGGTTCAATTTTGGTATTCATTACATCGTCTTTTTGCATCAAAGGGCACACAATGTTAAGAGGCAGCCCATAAGACCCATCACCTGACCCGTTTAGTTCTGTCGCTGGGCCTAATGACATTCTCCGAAAGGTTATGAGGGACCCCCAGTGATTCCTCCAATATTAGACCTGACCGACATGGATCATCGCTGCTCCTACTACCAGCCACGAATTTGGTGAACCGTCTACCAGCCCCATGAAAGATGCACTTTGGCATTAGCAGGTAAGGCTGACCGAGACTGATGGCTCGTTCAAATTAGATTTATTACTGAAGCAGTTTAATATTTAGGTTTGAGTTTAATTAGTATTTTAAAATGGGTGAAAAACAGTCTCACTCGCGGATTAGAGGCTCTAAGGAAACAACCGGACATTTGGCAATTGTGGGGTTCTTTCCGCTTTCCATAGTTCCATCATGCCGCGAGAGATTTGAAGATAAGAAGAAGAACAAAATGACTGGTAAATTGATATTTCTATTATTCAATAGAGGATAGAGATTGGTTCGTTCCTTCAATCATAAACCAGCTCATATCATTTAGGATATGCTTTCTGCCATTTATTGGTCTTTTTTTGCGGCTTTGTGCTTGCTATCCCAATTTTTTAAAGTTAAAATTTATACAAATCCATGCAGTTGGTTTGCTATTAAAATTTACACAAATCCATGATTCCATATGCTAAGAAGAGATAATTGCAACTAAGAAGATTGTTCCTTGCAACTTCTCCCTATAAAAAAATGATTAACAACGAAATCCTCATCTTTGATTAACTTTATTATTATTCAAGAATTGCTTAAAGTTAACTCAGCATGAGCATAATTATTGTTCGGACCCCCCTAATGGCATATTTGGATAACGGACTCACAAATTGCATATCCAATTACTCCCTTTGTTTTTTTATAAATACCACTTAAGATTTTTGCACATGAATTGTATTTGATATATGCTATTATACAAATAAAAAATTATACTAATTCTTAATTAATTATTTTTATAAATTATTATTTACTCTATAAAAAATAATTATCATGACAGAAAAAAATAATAGAATTGAAAAAAATTAATTAGTTTTTATAAAAAATTGTAAAACTTTAAGTATTGTGAAATATAATTTTTTTTAAAAAATGACATCTATATTAAAATAAAAAGAGTATAATCCAATGCGCTCGTTAATTAATATTTTTAGTACTGCCTTAATTTGGGATGGTCATATTCGACCAAAAAAATTTTGGGACGGTCATATTTTCTATGTTTTTTATTTATTTTTATTTCAACAAAATTAAGGACCCAACAAACCCAATAACTTGGAGGATGACTAGACTGCGATTCCTTAGGATTTTTCTGGTTATGGAATAACCATATTATCCACTAAAAAATTGGTGCATAGCTCACACTTTAGGCACCTAATAGTGGTTATAGGTGGGGCATTGGTGACGTATCTACGGAAGGTGGAAAAGGGAGCTCACTTCTCTCACCTAATCCTCACGAGTCAAACCACGTCTAATTTTAAAAGGAAAGGATGCTGAGGTGGGCGACAGAAAATGCAAGTGGGCTGCATTGGCCCACTTGACTTCCTATTTCACAAGTTGCGTATTACATAAGCCAGACATCACAATCCTTTTGCCGCTTTCCGAAACAAATTTTGAGAGTTACGCAGTTTGTCTACTTTCGCCGTTGTTTATGGTTGACGAGAATTGAGGAGGAAAAAAAAATATATTTTTTTATTTCGTTTATAAATAAAAAAAATGAAATAATTAAAAAATTAATAAAAATTTCTCTTTATTTTAAAAAAAATGAGGAGTTAAAAAACGAGATACATTAAATTACTAAAATATCTTAATTTATCATTATAAATTATATTTTTAAAAAATTTTAAAAAATAAATTTATATTTAATGAATTTAAATTTCTCTTCTCTGTAAATAAAAAAAATTAAACAAAAGAATATAAATTACATTTTTTTTCGTTCCTCTTGTTTAATCTTCCTTTATTTCTCTTACACAATTATACACTAAACATAGGGTCAATCATGAAAACTTCCCATTCTATTTCATTGATAATGCAATTAGCCTGTGTTTCATGGATTACTAGAGGTTTCCTGCATTCCAAATTTACAATTCGGCCTTGCTTTTGAACAACTCTGAATATGGAATCCAAATACGAGAGGTCTGCAATTGACCAAGAGGATACATACATAGTCCAAAAAGAAGGAAGGCGGCCTTTTAATTTAACATAGCATGGGCTACCCAATCAACAGATTTATTACTTGAAGTTTTTACAAAACAAATTCTTTTGCCTGGTTTATACATGGTTAAAGCACAAAAATGGTTTCAAAAACTTTAATCTGCCATGAAATTTGAGCATCACCTGTCCCATCTAATTCAAACGCTACCAACTCAGAAATA
Organism: Omphalea diandra; assembly: GCA_949677035.1. Lineage (NCBI taxonomy): Eukaryota > Viridiplantae > Streptophyta > Magnoliopsida > Malpighiales > Euphorbiaceae > Omphalea > Omphalea diandra. The sequence continues at coordinate 2,483 of CATIWR010041873.1, forward strand.
ACAAGATTTTTAGTCTCAAAAATACAAAAATCTAGCCCAATTCAGCTTTGCTAGTCAAAGGAAAAATTGAAGTCTAAATGAATTTAATCTAAAGTTTCAATAATCAAATATAAACTTTCCCAACTTTCTGTAGTGGAACTTATTTAGTTTTACAAAAGCCAAGTTGATAAAATGTGAGTTTCTTTGTTTAATAAGTTTTGTGTGTGTATGTATACTAGTATTCATCTGAGCCAAGACTGTACATTAATATTCATACGAGTTAAGACTGACTTACTCAATTTAAATGTTAATGGATAAAAAGATGAAAATTTTCTTATTTGCAAACTTGCATTTAAATTTTTTAGATTGTACGACACTAGTTTCATCTCAAAACCCAACTTGCGTTGTAGCCCTCATTCATAAATTATTTTCTAGAATTAAGTAATGTCCTTTTAATTATAGACTTCCTTCATAATTAAATATGATCATTTTTACGTTTTAAAATTAGATTTTAAATTTACTTTTATGAAAAAAAATGAATTGTTTTTTTATATCATAAAATAGTTAATATAATATCATGACAAAAATTAAGTCATTCATATGAATGTGCTCCACCAACGTGAATGTAAAATCATCATTTGTAACGGAGTGTTGAGTGATGTACGTATGAATATTTGTTGGTAAAATTTTAGGTATTACTTAACATCACTTGAAGGTTAAAACCAATCCAAAACTACCCATCATATAGTGTCCTACTTCATCAAGCAAGGATCAAAACACTTTTTTGGTTGTTCAGAAAGCAGAGTACTTAATTTGTGTGTGTGGTCAGGGCTCTTAGATTGTACGAACTACACTTCATATGATATGTCCTTGCCATATAAGCTAACACATAATGGGGTATTTTGAAAAGAATATATAATATATAATTTGTATATATTCTATGTTACTAAATACCAACCTCATAATAATATGATCCCTTGCACCACAATCCTTGCATAATTAGTTAGCAAGTAGCATATCATATGTGGCAGCTCCATTGGTTGTTTTGCCCAATGATCAATGATTCATCTATGATATGCTTATGATACATATATTAATTGCTCATTGCTTGTGCAGTAGCTGCTAGGGTCATGGTTTCTTAAAATAACGTCAAAGAAGTTCAAATTATGATATGACGTTGGAAGGCAGATGATTTTATCAGCTAAAGTTCAGTTATTTTACGTGTTCAAAAAAAAAAAAAAGTCGAGTGTTATTATGTTTTAAATAGTTTAATAAGAAATATTATGAACATGTCAAGTGTCAAAATACGTGAATGAGCCTTATTTTAGAATGCACTAGTCAAAATAATTTAATAAGAAGTTAAAAGTTATTTTCAGAAAAATTACTTAAAAAATGACAATACATTAGTCATCGAGAAAATTATATTCTTATTGTTACAAATATATAATACCCCAATATTCTATCGAAACTCTAGTCACTTTGAGAATTGAGATAAAAGTGCATCCAAATTTAAATCTTATTATTATAAAAGCTTTTACTCAAAATTCAAAAAATAAAAAAATAAAGAAATAATGAAATTAAAAAAGAAAACAAAAATAAAAGGGTATAACGCTTGACCTTGAGTAGGAAATGACAATGGAGCATGAAATCCACCTCAATGGAGAGGAAAATACTTACCCTTTTCTCTCTCATGGAGTCAAAGTGAGGATTAGACTTTCGCCCGCCCCCAAAGTGAATCTCCATGAGACTCGAAAAATTAAATATATTTTTATAAATTTATATATATATATTGTGCATAATTATATATTTTTATATATTTATTAGTTTATATCATAAAATATTTTATTTTCTTACTTAATAAATTATATATTTTTTAAAAATAATAAAAAATATAAAAAAAAAAATTTGCTTGCGAATAATTCTCATATTCCTAACAAGGGGTAGACTTGTGAAACGATAAATGGTCACACGAGATTGGACTACCAAGTGTTGGCCCTTCCTAATAATGGGTTCAAATGAGTTATGTCCAAGAAAAATTTTTAATGGGCTAAGTAGGCCCATTTAGCACACCTTTGAAGATCATCCACTCTAAAACACTAGGCCTTTGCCCAGTTGCTTTTTTTTTTTGTTTTTTTCTTTTTTTTGCCTTGTAGGGGTCGCTAACCCGACCCAAATGCCAATTGGTTCACAAAAATTCAATCGTCTTGTATTGGTAAGGTTAAGGCCAGCCTGGGGTAGCCATAGATAACAAAACAGCAAGAACAGAAGCAGAACGAGAGAGATAAAATGGCAGCTATACTATCCTCTTCGGTTTCATGTACTCAGTCACCATGGATGATGATGTCATCTCGAAACTTGCAAACTGGTGGTGGCCCTACGGCTTGTCTGTCTTTGTCCAGTGGTTCAAGACCAAGAAGTAATTTGACAATGAAAGTGACGAGCAGCAACTCTGGACTGCTTCGCTCCTCTTTCCTTTCTACTTCTCTTTATTTACTTTCTTCCTTCTCAGGTAGCTAATGCCCATTTCCCAATTATGCCTTATTTTTTTTGTTATAATCTCTTCTTATAACCTTTTGTTGGTGCTTTACTTGCTTTGATTCAGTAGTTATTCTATGCCTTTATGGTTGAAAAATCATATTTTTTAAGCTTTCAGGAGATAAAAAAAAGGCATGTGAATGTCAATTTGTGGAAGTTAAAATGTTGATTGGGAATTAAAGGTGGTAGTTCGAATTCTACGGGAAAATAATTTAAATAAAGTTTAGTTCTTTTAACTGTAACTCTACTTCTAAAATGCTAAAGAAGCGAAATTTTGGATTGGATAGGTGGATGTTGGAAGAGTAATTGAAAACTCATGTTTAAAATTACAGTTTTTTTTTTTTTTTTTTTAAATGTCAAATATTCATTTGATTATAATTTCATTACTTTTGTGTAGTACCAAAGCATTAATGTTTATGATTCCATTTGAAACAGTAGTTTAGTGAGTTTGGTAGTGTGTATAGTTCTATCGGATGAGTATACCTTAATAACATTATGCTTGCTTGAGAGAACAAAGACATGTTCAATGATGTATCACAAATATGACTTTACTTGTTGCTGGAGTTTAAGTTTTTCTTGTTTGAGAGGAAGTTACTCAAATCCTTATTTTGATTTTATGCACTGTAGTAGTAGCATAATTCTGCTGCGCTTTTGCCTTGTCAGATGTTATTATAGCATGTTTATTACTGCAAGAAGTGGATAAACTTTAGGATTTGAAATTTCATTGCTTGGACTTGCATGTAACCCTTCTTTGCAGGTTTATCTTTGGGATTGAGTTTGAATTCTGATGCTGGGGTAAGAAAGGAGAGAGGCTATGGCCTTGTGGTGAGAGCTGGAAAGGCTGCACTTTGTCAAACCAGGAGGAACAGGTCTCGGAAGTCTCTGGCCCGGACTCATGGTTTTTGTCGACGGATGAGGACCACTAGTGGAAGGGCAGTGTTGAAACGTAGACGTGCAAAGGGAAGATGGGTTCTTTGCCCCAAGTCCAACCCCAATTCAGGAAAACGTGCCTGATTGTTCATCATTCGGTTTAGTAGGTTCATGTGATGAAATTTGATGGTGCCTACTGATTGTTTTTGCACACTCAATAACTTTGCAAGCTTATTTTTAATCATGATATTCTTTTCTGATTTTATTCTTTGTGAAACACTCTGTAGATTAATTCTTGCCTCAATCTCAATCTTTGTCTATAGTTCCCATTTTATGTTTACAATTTTACTAGTTTCCATTGGGCCAAGGGGATTCCTGCTCAATAGTATATTTCAACTAGCGTGTGATATATATCTCGAGGTCAGCTACTGGTCACTGAGTGGTTTGACAAATGTAGTTCAATCTTTTCATTGTTCCTTCCCTCTCCTTGTACAAGTTTTAGCTTCAGTTGTGGTTCTATTCTAGTTGCAGCATCTAAGGATAGGATAATCTCCTGTCAGTTGTGTTTTTGTTCTCCTTTCAGATCTTGAAGTCAACTGAACTTAACATTTTTATGGGGATGTTGCTTTTATCACGTCGAATTCCTAATATTTCCTACTAAGGCTCCTGACTGGGGACAGCAAATTGGTTGTTAAATGTAGTGGTCTTTGAAATACATGACTAGACCATGTCTTTAAGGTACCCGTAAAATGAATAGTGGATACAGAAATTTTATGCATCCTGATGATATTGCCAATCGTGGCTTCTGGTTTTTGAGCAGAAGATAATGGAACTGAAGGTGCGAAATTTTTTAATGTTTATGTTCGGACTTGGTCCTTAACTGGTTTACAAATTACAATAGGTAGAGAGCGAGCAACTTTAATTCTCTGTTCTTTAAATTTTCCTATAACCTTGGGCAGATGGCAATCATTCCACGGTTTAGATATCAGAAATTTGGCTGGAGTTTAGGTACAGGCAGAAACAACTTCATTATGAGGTGGTAACCTTACTGCGATATAAAAGGTTTAACCAGTGAAGAAAGAGTATATCACAGGTCTGTTCAAAATGAAGCGACAAACAAACACTCTAAAGGGGAAACCTTAATGAAAATTCATCCATCATTTATGCAGTTGCATTGCATAGGAAGACTGCATGGCAATTCCACAGAGACCTTTCTTAGCATCAACGTCCCTTTTCATTCTGCTGTATCCTTCCTCACCCCAGCTCGTTCCCCACGAATTCATCACCAACAAATTCTTGGTTCCATAATCACTTAGTCCCATATCCTACTACAGTACCACCATGGTCTAACTCTGTTCCGATTCGCCTGTGAATACCCACTGAAATAATGTTAGAAGGCAGATTTACCAGCACCAATGGCAACAGAGACTGGTTGGTTTGCCGCTACCTTGAGTAATCCTTTTCCGGCACACCTTCATAACCTCTGCTCTTGGCAGCAGAATTTGCTGAGTGTGTTGCAGGTTCCATCAACTCCCTGGTAAGGGTAATTTACTTCAGTAGTTAGGCATTGTTTTGGATGATGAACATCCATAAGAGAACAGTCACAACCTTGATCGGTTCCACTTGTGTCACAATCAACCAACTCCCTGCTCTGAAATAAATATCAAATTCCCAGTTCGAGAGATGCTGCCACTGCAGAAAATGCCCAACAAGATCCTGCATTTTACAATTCACATAACAGCATAAAGGTTTCTGTTAGTACAACATTGAAGTGAAAAACCTGGACCATTAATACTGGTTTATGTGACTTACCACGTTGACCTGATCTTTGATGGTGGTAACAGCTCCTTCTCTCCAGTCCAAGCAAGATGGAACATCAGCGACATTTTCATACCTAAATGACTCAGTTACTGAAGAACTTGGTTGCATAGATGTCCGGTATCCATTGCGCGAAGCACGAAATTCTTGGTTAGTGAGGTCAGTAAATTCATTGATGCCTAGCTTACAAGGCTTATTTCCGGCCTTGTTGAAAGATTCAATGAATTCTACATTCTCCTTGAATATCTTAAAGGGCCTTTTCCTGTCCGTGTTAAGCCATCCACATATCACCCCTCTCCTCCATGGAAGCTCATAGAATGAGTGCGACAAGCCTTGGGAAATCACATTCAATAGGAGTTTTTGATGTTAGAGGAGAAACAGGAAGAGGTTATGGACTTTGTTTAGGAACGACAAGTCAGCTTAATGGATATTCTTTAGTATAGTTATTTTTTCTTGGTACATTGGAAACAGTTGGAGGAATTTTAACTGTAATTTCTAATACCTTGCGGTATGAGACTCGCACTCCGCCAGTAAATTATTAGGCCAATGTTAAGGACTATGTCTTATGAATGAAATTGGTTCATTTATGGACTACGTTCGCCGTCATTAACCAGAAATCAACTTTAATGAAACTGCTGCAGTTTAGAATGACCAATGCGAGTCAATAACCAATCAATGTCGTTTCGTTTCAATAGAACAAACCAATTTGTTCTTACTCTGATAAATCCAGATTAACTGCCTTCATCCTAACTTCTTTTCTATCGTGCAATGGAAGGAAATTTTGTTCCATTTTAAAAATTTTCAAGTTATAAACCTTCCAGTGCCTGAAAGTTGGAAAATAAGGGATTCCATAATGGGATTAACAGACCAAATACAGGATCTAATTTTGTTCGGTTCATCCAATTATATTCTGAGTCTTCTTAGGAATTAAGTACACTCTTTTAACTACTTAAGCTAACATGAGCTGTTTGTTGCTGTTCAGATATTATCGTTTGCATGGCATTCAGATTTTGGTGCTTGGACAGATACTACAAGGAAACAGCCATCCATTTCATTACCGAAGTAAAACCTTTACATACATGCACAAACTTCACAACAAGAGTGTTTATGATAAAACATATAGCATCAAAGGACAATAGTAGACTTTAACGTTCACCCATTTCTTACTTCAATTTGCTGCAATTTATGCAGTTGGATATGAAGGTTCCATGGCAATTCCACAAATCCCTTCCTTAGCATCAACGTCTCTTTCCATTCTTATGTACCCATCTTCACCCCAAGATGTCCCCCATGAGTTCTTCACCAACCAATACTTAGTTCCATCATCACTTGTCCCATATCCTACTGCAGTCACACCATGGTCTAGTTCAGTTCCACAATCTCCCGTAAACACCCCACCTGAGTAGAATTGGAAGGCAGACCCACTAGCATCAATGGCAACAGAAACTGGTTGGTTCGCTACCGCCTTTAATAGCGCTTCCTCGCTGTTGCTAGGTACATCTTCATGACCGGTAATCTTGGCTGCATGATTAGCTGACTTCCTGGTGTTGCAAGTTCCATCGGTTCCTTCGTAAGGGTAATTGGCTTCAGTTGTTAGGCCTCCATTTTCTTTGATGAAATCAAATGCATCATCCATAAGACCGCCTTCACAGCCTTGATCTTCACCACTTGTGTCACAATCAACTAGTTCCTGCTCTGAAAGAGAGATCAAATTCCCTGTTGACAACTTTGTAATCCCTTCCATTGCTGCAACAGCAGAAAACGCCCAGCAACATCCTGCATTTTATATACAATTCATAGGCATCATATGGTAAAACATAAAGACAAGGTCGTACACGAAAGCGTCTTTGGTTCAATGACTATGTTGGTGTTGTGACACTTTGGCCGTCATTTTAAATTTTAAAGTTCATATTTTCTGCTGTAAAAATCTAGAATTAGTTGATGCACTAGAATGTTACTTAAAGTTGTGAATGAGCATAAAGTTAGCTAATGGTGGAGCTTAACTCCAGCAGACGAAGTAATATAAAATAGGCTAATATGATGTGCCTTACCACATTGGCCTTGGTCCTTGATGGGGGTAACAGCTCCTTTCTTTCTCCAATCCATGGAGGATGAAACTGCAGTGACATTTTCATACCTAAACAATGATGTTTTAGATGATCTGAGAGTGGAAGAACTTTTGTATCCATTTCTTGAGGCCCTGAATTCTTCATTAGTTAAGTCTGAGAATTCATTGATGCCTAGCTTGTAAGGCTTATTCCCAGCCTTGTTGAAGGATTCAATGAACTCCACATTTTTCTTAAATAGATTAAAGCGTTTCTCCTTCTCCACATTGTCCTTATAAACACGTCCATATTTAGCCATCCACATTTCATGCCTCTCATTCATGGTTGCATCAGGTAGTGAGCGCGACCACGACTGAGATGTGCAGAGCACCATTACCAACACTGCCACAAAAATTAACTTGTTTTCAAGAACTGAAGCCATTCTGCCAAGTTTATAAAATCTTGTAGTTCAAGTTGGTGACTACAGGTAAAGAGTTTGTAGGATATCGTTAGTTTCAGTAGCTATTGGTATTTATAGAACATGCGTGTAACATTTGATTTCTATCAAATTGCATTTCGAAATTACCTGGCGAATCCGGCAAGTTTTTGGGATATGGACAACCAAAGTTCGTTTGGTAGACGCTACAAGCTTAGCCTTGCCTAGCATTTGTATTGTCATGAGAAGCAGTATTTCCCGTTTCTTGACAGTTTATTTATCCAAATTACTAAGTTGTCATCTGTTGGCGTATTAGGCATTGGTCCAAAGAATAATCAATTGTCCTTTCTTTGCAAGTCCGAATTGGACCCTTCTCAAGTGCATTTGGTTCACGCGAGAGCATACTGCAGCCAGCAGAAGAAAAAAATTAGGAGTCAGAACGCAAAGTAATTGGAAGCCTGCGTCTTGGGGCAAGCTGTGATCTCCACGGAACTCCATATTTCCCAAGCATGTAGCTATCACAACCGTTATCACAAGCAGAATAAAGTTGATCATGGTCCTTGCGAATTTAACTAAAAATTTGGCTTCGTTAATTCATTTGACCCTCCATTTTCACCTAATACCAGAACCGAAGACCTTTACGAGTATTTTTGCTGAAGTCTATGAAGTTCTGATCGGACGTTACCTTAAACTAAAGAGGAAACCAATATCAGGCTGAATCTCAAGCAAACGTATCTGATTTTTGCGTTCACTGTCAGCAATAAAAAATAACATAAGAAATTCATGAATATTCTGATCTTCATTACATCGCATGATGGCTTCAATAATAGATAATAACACTTGTACATGCAACAACAGACAAATATGAGCATCACACTTCACTCTATAAAAAGAAAATCATTCTTTGAATAGCTCAGAGAAGGAATGATATTTGTTTGACACTTGTTTGAATTTACAAACAAAGCAAAATCCCCAACTCTTTAGAATATATTTGCTGTGATCTAATTGACATTCGAATCAAAAGACCAGATGAGTTAAATTTTAGAACAGGGAAAAATCTAATGTGAATCACATAATACTTTCAAGCATTAATATTGAATTACAAGGAACTGAACATTGAATGGGGATGTTAAACCAGTACACAAATTTCAAAAAGTGCTGTTGATATGTGACTTGCTCCAAGAAACCTCCCGACATAATTATTTCCTATCACATGAAGAACACACCTTGCTAGATTCCATCTCTGAGGTCAAATCTTATCAACTCTGAATAGCATTCGTGCTCATGTATCTGCCTACCAAACCTGCGAGTGCATTTATTAATGACTTCGGATCAAATATTATCCCGACTTTAGGATCACAAATAGAATCAACAAAGAACTGCAGAAAAAAGGTAAAAAAACATTTTATAAGTGACATCCTGCATAAATTAGGTAAATCAACAACTTTAAACAAAGCATCTACTTAAATTCTCCATCCCTCCTAATCAATGCTATATCAGAACCCTTGAAACAGCGAGCACACAGCGACAGCCACGCAAACTGTGGTCTGCTAACTCATTAGAATGTTACTGAGACACAAGACAGATTAGTAAGAAAGTACCTTGCATGAAAAGGAAACAATCCTAGAAATGCTAAAAGTGAGAAAAGGTGTACTGAGGATATCCAGATGAATTTTGTGCAAAATATTTCTTTTCTTAACACTTTTTCTTTAATCATGGTAATGGCAAACAAATCTCAGACCACCATCCAGCATTTTACATTTGAAATAAGAATCCCATGCTTGTCTAAGTTAATCTTCAAATGGATAAATCATTTCGATGACAAATTGATGAACTTCAAAGATGTAATAATGTGTGCGCCTAAGCAGCTAGGAACTTTTATTTAATAAAATTCAAAGAAATGGTGATAGGCAAACAAACCGCGTTAAATATTCCTTGGGAAGTCAAGGCATGAACATCTATGGGGATTTTGCCTCTTTTGGGCGCTAAACTTGTATTGATATACTGACTTGGCTTGACAGAAACATCAACTGCAATAAATAATATGTTTCTTTCTGTTATGTTTGGATGTGATTTGTTATCAAAGATGTATTGTATCTTAAATGGTCAGTCCATCTGTAATGGCATCTTTGCATCAACTTTGTTATCAAAGATGTATTGTATCTTAAAACAGTAACTCTATCAATACACTTATGGAATTCTCCAGACAATTATGAGGAATCCCATCCTTTCGATTCAGAGCATCTGTAATGGAAGTTACAAAGCAAGAAGCAGAGAAACCACTTGTCTCTTGATAATGTGTACCATTCAGTAAAAGTACCAAACATAGGGGCAAACTAAATCAATGGAGTAGAAATATGCAGTCTTACATATAGGTGTTAAACACTAAATTTAGATAGCAATCAGTACAGCATGGTCCCTATGGAAACTGTTGTTAGATTCCATAGAAATAAACTAACAATAAGCAATCCTCTAGCATTAATTACAGTATGCTTAGTAGCTTAAGGAACAGGTACCTTAAGGCAGGATCTTCAAGAGATAATTTCCCCAATGCCATGGAGTACCTAAATATAAGTCATTGTTACTAATAACTATATGCAAACAAAATTTTAAATTTCCAATCAACAAAATTTTCCTAAAGATAAAAGAAGTTAAAAAAGAAAATGGAAACCAACTGATGACTGTTAAATTTTCCTAAGATAAAACCTGCTGGGACAAGAGACACAAAGAAGAATAGATACAGAAAATAAACTTATTTTAGCATATGAAGTAAATTATCCGAGTTGTATATTGATTCTAGTCTTACTGCATTTATATTGATTAGGACAAAAGCAAATTGTGTGTATAGAAGATAGCGGCAACACAAGGGAATAAAACATCATTGCATGCCAAAATATGCTAAAAAGATTTACAGTGGGGACAAAATTAGTGAATGTGAAACCGCCACATTTTGTAAGTTATAAAAATAGATATACAACTGGAACTCTAACTGAGAGTCACATCATTTTATACAGTTCAAAGAATAATACAAGTTCCCCAAGGAGGTAAGGGAAGCAGCATGCTCAAGGATGGTCAAAATAATACCAGTGATGGACAAATGGAAGAATAAATACACAAGATAAAGGCCATGGACACAGCATAGGATCACAATTCACAAAAAAACAATGAAAAGAAAAATAAGCCAATGACAAAATCACATGTTATAGAAGAAGAAAACAAATATGTATTATTCATCTCATGCAGTGAATTTCCACCCTCACTTGACATCTAGAACACCTGCTTTATTCTTGAAGGAAGTGCCGGAACTGAAAATTCTCTTACATAAATGTGATGGTAAATTTTCAATTGAGTAGTAGTAAGAAAATAATCATATTGAAAAGCTTATATCAGCAAAGATGAAAACTTTATCAGTATCTCCTCTACCAAAATTTCTAGAATCAACCACTTTAACTGTCATTAGAATATTTCAGCCAATGCTTTCAGGAAATCGGGGGTTTCAAGCTTCGAAGTAGATTCTCTAATGTCATTGAGATATCATATTAATAATAGAAAAATGTAAACAATCCACTTATTGTAATGTGAAGTTGATTAAGATGTGTTCCTCTAGAACGTCATTGCACTTCCACCACACCAGCACCACTATGACAACCACATAATTGATGCTACCATGCACACAAACCAGCTGCCATTATCACCTCGTACCCAACCAGGGCCACCAAAAACATCATTACTAATCAGCACTCAATGTTTGAGTAATCTTTATCCAAATATTTTCAAGAAGTACATGAAGCAGCCTATACTAAAGGGAAGTTAATAAAATATGAAGCATTACAATTATGCTGGGATACCTTGGTCACAAGTTGCGTGGAACCATTGGTTGGATGAGAAATTTCATTCTGACCACGTACAACAGTCCCATCCTATAACTAAATGGCACAAGAAATTTAAAAGAAAAGGTCAGAAAATTAAATTCTAGCACTACTATTTCAAAATTGACAAAGTAACTATGAGAGTTTGATGGTGAATTTATATATATATATATAGTAGCAAAAGTTAACAAACAATTATGATTTACCAAAATGAGTCATAAGCATAAAGAATAAATTTGGCAAAAACATTGCATCAAATATACAAAATACTTGCAGAGCATGTCAAGCACATACACATTGAAATAGAAATTGGTAGTAATACTCATAATTCACATCCTAATGCAAGCCTGTCATTCGTAGAGATCACAGGGAGGACAAAACTTTCCAGTGGACTATGTGAAACACGTTAAAATAAAAATATTGCAGCATCTAAAGACTGAAAAAAAATGCGTGCTCCTGCAAAGAAAAAATTTCCAATGCTGGAAAAATAATGGATGTCAGTTGAGCCATGATAATGCCACAAATTTTATTGCACATTGAAGATTAAACAGATTCAATCTATAGTGATATCTTTGCCATTCATGCCACTTTTAAGGTCCTTTCTACGTACAATTGTCAATCTAAATTGAATGCAGAGGATTTTAAAAATAAAAATAAAATTCTTAAAACAAAGGCACGCCTGTTTATTTCTCATGTTTGAACCTGCAAAGGACCACAAGGATGTGCAAGGTATCCTCAAGAACACAATGAAATTCCACAAATTCATTGATCTATACCTAGTATTTATACTTACATCAGGAACCCAAAACCTTTGAATGTAATAATATAGACTAATTGTAACACAATTAAAAATGATGGAAAGTGTCCCCAATAAATTGAATGATTAAAGAACTCAATGGTGCATCAAGCTAACCACTCATTGTTGGCACTAAGAATAAATTTCAACAGCAAGGTCATTAAATTTGCAAGTATGTAAAAACATTTACATGATGTGACAAACAGGAAGCTTCCCTTTTTATTTACAAATGAGATAGAACCTGGTGAGAAACATGTAAAATGGAAAAGTACCTGCCATTACTAAAGCAAAATGATCCATTGGGCCGACGCAGGATCTGTGTTTATAGCACATATATTAATTTTATCATGGCAGTAAAATTCCTCATATTAAAGTATAAAAGCTTTTTACCCAGTTTTCACTGCTGTTTCCACAAAATATACACTACTCCATTTTTCAAATACTAGTTATTTTCAACTCAACAATAAAATAGATAATTTTATTTCCTAGAAAGAATGCAAAATAATGAACAATAACTGAAACTCCAAACGGATTGATAACAGAATAACAATAAGTCTACCTCATTTTGGAATAAACGAGAAAAGCCAGCATAGTTTTTCTATAGGATCTGGAGACACCTGTCTATAAATGGTGTTGTCCTTCCACAATATTATATCTGTCAAATTCTGAACTCACCTCAGCACACTATTACTCAATCCCCCTCCGCTATAGCAATACTAATAACAACACTTCCGGAGACAACCCATTAATTATTTTATTTTTTTTTAAGTAAAAAGAAAACCAAGGGCCCACCTAAGCATATAATTTAAATGATGTACGGACAGCAAGGGCCTCAGCAGTACTCTGATCAGGCAATGATTTGGCAAGAGAAGCATGAAGAGGTAAGCGATGACCGAGCAATGTACGGACAGCAAGGGCCTCAGCAGTACTCTGATCAGACAAGCTTAAACACCTTGAGCCAATGTCTCCAACAGCAGGACCACCTGTCCAAATTTAAACAATTTTTGCAACAATCCATAGTATTATAGTATTTTATGATACGAAGAACACGAACGATCTCAGCGATACTGCCTCCGTCATCAGAAACAGGAAGAACATGAGCAACACGTGTGGTTAACATCTTAAGCTCTTCCACAACTCCGTTAAATGCAGTCCCACCTAAGCATATAAAAAGAAATTAGAACGTCAATATTATTATAAATGAAGAATTCGGAAGTGAGAGGAGAGGAATAAGACCAGAGAAGACGAGGAGGGAGGGTTGGTTGGGCAGTCTTGTAAAGCCGTGGACGGCAGAAGTGGCCATGGAGAGAGGTTTAGGTTTAGGTTTAGGTTTAGAAATTGGAATGGAAGAGAGAGAGAGAGAGAGAGTAAAGGAGAAGGAGACGGAGAAGGGAATGTTAATTATGAAGGCCTAGGGACAGCGTCCCAACCATATTTGCGCCATGTTCCCGCGATTTCTCACTCCGTCGCCGTGATTTTATCATCCGTTCAGGATACGTTCTGTCGTTTCATGAGCATGCTTGTCCAGTGTGAACGACAGTCACACGGTCCATAAGGACCGACCATATCACACATATTATACTAATTTTTACTGCACATAATTAAAATAATTATTATATATAAATTAATTAATTTTAAATTTATATAAATAAATATAATAAATCATATAAAATTATAAATAAATAAAAATTTGTCAGAATATATATGAAATAAACTTTAATAGATATAATTTTTATTAATGAGTGAATAAAAAATTAAAACTAAATTTAAAAACTAAATAACAGTTATATAAAATTAATAAATAAAATAACATCAGAAAATATAAATTTTTTATAAAAAATTAAATAAAATAATATAAAAAAATATTTTCATCGCTTATCATTAATATGTATATTCATTGTAACAATTAAACTGTTAACATAACATTGTGATAATATTCTATTTTATAAATATATTTAAAATAAATTATATAATAACATTTTATCTCTATAAGAGAGCGACTTTGTTCATAAATTATATTGTTTAATATATACTTTCATTATTTTATAAAATTGTACAAGAATTTTTGTGATAAATATTTGAATCTCTTTAAATAATATTACATATAATTGTTTATGTAAAAAATTATTTCATGATAAATAAAAATTTAACATTTGATATTATCTAATCTTGAGTTTTATTGATAGTCATTAGAGATGTACTGTAAATTATATTTTTTAAAATTAAAAAATATTCTCCTTTTTTGGCTAGAGAAAAAGCAATTCTCAATAATAATACTTATTGTCGAGCATATTGCCTTATGATTATTTTAGCATGTATAACATTTCTATATAAATTCTCGCAACCTATCCTACATTAGACAAACCATTTGATAAACTCAAATTTAAATTATTTTTTAATTTTAAATATTTAAAAATAAAGTAACATTAACTTAAAAATATAAACATTTTTATCCACTATTCAAGTTACTTTAAATATTAAAATAATATCTATTATTTCAAATAATCATCAATTGCAAAGATTGAAATAATAATTAATTTTATAAAAAAATTATTCATCCAATTAAACTTTATAACTTAAAATTATTAGAGTCAATCTAAAAAAGTTTTAATCCTTTCTTATATTCAAAAAATTTCTTAATTAACCACTTTTATAAATAGTACAATATTAATTAACTACTTTTATAAATAGTACAATATAGATATCAAATATCAAAAATTTTAAAATTGAAATAGTAATTAGTTCTATAAAAAAAAATTATCTATCCAATTGAAATTTATAACTTAGCCTGTGATTGGCAAATTTTCATAGGGAGGAAAGAAAATAAGGAAGGAAAATAAAATTTATTTTCCTTCCTTATTTTCCTCCCTCATGATTGGATAAAAAAGAGGGGAAGGAAAAAATTTTTATTTTCCCTTGATTGGATAGCCAATTATGGAAGGAAAGAAAAATAATATGTAATATATTTCCAATTTGACCTTTTATTAAATAAAACATTTGAATATATAATTGTATTGTATAATGATAAAAAATAATTATTATTATTTAATTGATTTTATATGAAATTAAAATTTATATAATGATAAATATATTGTTAATACGAACAAATTCTAAAATTATTTTTATATTTGAAATGTTAAAAAAATATATTTATAGATTGATTTATATTTTTTAAATATTAAAATGTAACAAAAATATTTTTAAATTTATTTTTTAAAATTTGAAATATTACCCTGGAATTGTCAAGTGAAAATGAGAACAAATTAAGCAACTTTGGTTTTGTAGGTTCGGTTTGGTTTGTTTCAATTAAATTACATGTATTTTAAATTTGGTTCGATTCAAATAGGTTTGATTTATTAATCACTTCAGTTAATTCAATTTTTTTCTGTTTTTTATATAAAAAACTGAACCAAAAACCTAAAACCAAATTTTTAAAAAAGTATAACTGAATAAACCAATTTTATTAAGTGATCAAACCGAACCGAGCCAAACCGAACTGAACCAACTCGGTTCGGTCGATTTTTCAGTTTGGTTCGGTTTTTGCTCAGATTTTATAATTTTTTACACTGACCAGAGATAGAATGGTAAATTCTGCAAAATCTCTTCTTTCTTTCATATTTTCTCTCCATTTTGGAGAGAAAATGGAGGGGGGG